>CAEGAE010006556.1:0-21205 GCA_903067095.1 Girardinus metallicus
TATATATATATATATATATGTATATATATATATATATTTTTTTTTTTTATTGAATGGAAAAACTGACTTTGCTTTGCATTTAAGGCCAGTTTGCTGAGCAGTTAAATAAATTGATATGTTGGTCATTGAAGCAGGTATTTGTACTTCTGACAGTGTGAGCAGGTGTTAATTGCTTCGGTAAAATAAAATTGGTATTTCCCCGCAGCTTGTCTGCAGAGAGAAATGTAGTTGAAGAGCTGTTTTTCTTTTACTTGGATCAACACAAGAAAATAAGCTGTTTACCAAATTCTCAAAATCACAGGAAGTTTAATAATCTGCGGTTATCCATGCTGCTTGAACACCTTTTTCTACCACATTTTTTTCCTACCACTCATTTTTCCATTAATATACTTGGATTCCGCTAGACAGCTTCATTAAACACCGACCTTTTGTAATTTGTAGAGGGTAGTAATGTCTGTTTGCTGGATAACTGTCAGGCTAGCAGACTTTGCCTAAGATTGTGTTGTCCAGAACATTGAAGGATTAAAATAAATTTTTCAGTTTTTTTTATTGCATGATGTTTAGCTTTTATTTCTGGTAAGTTATAATTAACAACTTCAAATATATCAGTATGTCTATAATGAACTATAACAGTTTCATTTTTAAAATTTGTTTACTAAAGTTAACATTTTGGTTATGGTCCAATTCATTGAAATAAACTGTATTTCCCCATTGTAGTTGTGCCAAAATTCACTGAGCTAAAGGCTTGCTTTTGTTCCTCTTCTTTGTTGTCAACTGTGATGTTTTGTCTCCGCATTATGTTTTCAGAGTAAAGACCTTTGTACTCAGCTACAAGACGGACTACTCAAGGTTACCACGGAGCTGCAGACAGTAAGAAAGAAACCAACCACTTAAAACGGTTTCTGTTTCCTAAACACGGGAGAGAGAGAGAAAAAAAAGTACTTGTTTGTGCCTCTGTGCAGGCATGGCGGACTTACCACCAGTACCACTCAGAGTTTGTTTGTGCAGAGGGGAAGCTGAGGGAGGCAGAGAAACAAGAGCAAAAGCAGAGTGCGTCTAAAAAACTGGAGCGGTTGATAGAAAAAGTAAATGAAAATGATTCCTGTAAATCACACATTCTGTTGATGCGGCTCCTCGTGTTCTTATGTGAAGCGATTGTGTTACGCAGAGGCAAATTAAAGTCCAGGAGATACAGCTGAAGTGCAACAAGGCCAGGAATGACTACCTCCTCAACCTGTCCGCAGCCAACTCTTCCATGAACAAATACTACCTTCAGGACATCACCACACTCATAGATGTAAGACCTTCATTTTACACCTTGGTCTTCATGTGCAGTCCCATCTGCAGCTCATTTAACCTCTTTCCCACAGTGTGCAGATGTGGGGTACCACTTCTCTTTGGGTCGAGTGATGAAGGCCTACCTGTCCAGACAGTCGTGGGCCCAGCAGAACCTGAGCACGGGTCTGCAGCAGCTCCGGGAGGCTGTGGCCGGACTGGACCAGAGCCGAGACAGAGACGCCCTCCTGCAGGACCATGGCAACACCTTCTCCATGCCCCTCCGCTTCCCCTACCAGCCCCACGAAGAAGACCAGGTGGGCTTTTTTGAGCCGGTTTTTAGTCCGCTACTTTCAAGTGGCAGAGATAACTGAAGACTTTCTCGCATGTTGCAGATTTCTGAAGTTGGTGCAGAGTGCGAAATGAGGTGTGAGATGGAGATCCGATTCAAGCAGATACAGGCCCGGCTGAAAACTGTGACTGAAGAAACGGAAGAGGTAAAGATCGTGTCACAAAACTAAGCACCTCGTTAGCAACTTTAACTTAACACATCAATATATACTTAATGAAAGGATCTGGATATGTATTGGAAGAATAATTCAAAAGTCCTTGTAATCCTGTTTCCCTGGACTCTTTTTTTTTTTTCTGGGAGTGATCGTCTCAAATAACCAAGAAAACAGAGATGATATCATCAGTCCAGTTTATTAAAGCCAAATAAGTCATAGCAATGTATAGAAACAACAGAGAAATAGTTTACCGTGTCAGCACTGGACTGCTGCCATGAGTCCTTAAACCGTTTTATTTTTTTGGCACGGTATGAACAGAAAGTGGTTCAAAATTCCCGAAGCAAGATGTCAGAACCGGCATGTTTCAACATGATCAATGTAGTGTGCGCAGTATTGGTTCTATCAACACACTGCAGGCGACTTTTGAAGGCAGTTGGTTGCACTGAACTTTATGTAGTTTTATGTTTACTTCTACTTCACAATTGCATCCCATGTTGTGCTGCTTTTTCACATGAAATTCCTCTAAATCTCATTGAAGTTAGCTAAAGCCCTTGTTTTTGCTACGGAAGTGGATGAAAATCTTTGCTTGTTAATTTCAGAAAGCTGCAATGTAGTTTCTTGACAGTTTTGTGTATTTAAAGACCTTTTGCGTGAACAGACCACATAGCTCATTATTGTAATGGGACGTCTATAAAAGCAAATTGGCTTTGCTTGCAAAAAAAGGGAACTTATTTAACTCAAATCTTTGTTCATAGACATGTTCCCCTTATGCTCTCTTTTTAAATGTGCTCATTTGCATCACTGTTGTTCTATCCTGCAGCTCAACAGGATGACCTGTGGCTTGAGCTGATGTGTTTTCTGTCACATAGGCTGGTAGAAGTATGTCCACAGCCAAGTCTGCGCTGCTGGACGGCATTGGCGATGATGATCTGGAGTCCATCATGGGTAGTGGTCCTTCTCAGGTGGGCAGCACTGAGAATCTGACTGTTAAACCCAGCGTTGCGCGGCGTAGGGCCAGCATACTGGAAATAGAAAACGTCTACTTCACTGTGAGTCTGCAGACCAGAATAATTCACATTTCAGGTGATCTCTGAGACTGTTTTGACTCAATAGTCAATCATAACTGCGTATTTGATTGTTTTTTTTGTTTTTTTTTCAGAAAGTAAAAGAATATCTGGTTGGCAGCTCATTGGTGTCTAAACTCCAAGCAAAACATGACCTGCTTAAAGTGGCTGTGGAAAAAGGTAGCACTTCTGCATTTTTCATGTTAAAAAAATAAAGCAAACTGCAGACACAATGTGCCATTGTAAAAGTGTACTGGCATGATGTTACAGTATTTCTCATTTAAATTTTAAATCGTGTTCCCTTTTTTTGCTGCTGACTGAGTAGTTTAATGAAACAGTTGAAAGTCAGATTGGATTGTCATGCCATTTTCATAAGATCTCTTGTTTCCCCTTAGCTGAAGCATCAAATGGACATCAGCCCAGGTATAAGCTCAGATTCTGCATTTCTGTTCCTTTTTATTTGTCCTGTGATGACTTTGTACGAAATTAAGCTGTGCAATATGGGGGAAAAAAAAAACAAAAACATGTCAATGTTTTGGGTTCTGCAGGTTTTCTGGAAAGTCACTGCGTATGAGAAAGAATCATTCAAGTGCCAATTTGATCCCCAATCTCAAACTTTTCAGTGGAGACATGCTGTCCTTCATAAAGGTAGAAGAATCCTTATTTCTCATTGCACTGTTACATCTTTTACTCTTGCTTGCTTTTCAAAAACAAGCAATTATTATTGTAGTAGCATAATGTTATTAACACTGTTACCAGTTTTTAGTACTTTGTGATATATATTGCTACTATTTTTATCACAAACTGCTGCTTGTTTATTTGCCATAGTGTTTGTGGAAGAAATAGTTGCAGATTTTGTTTTTATTAAGAAATTTGAAATGATTTTATGTACACCATACTTAAGATATTTATTGAATATTTGCTTAGTAGGTTATTTTATGCATATTTTAAACAAAATATGTACTCCTTATTTAGGCTTCAGGACAACAGATACCATATGTTGTGGAAAGCTGCATTCGCTTTATCAATCTTTATGGTAAGTATTCAAGATTTTAGGAACGGTAAACAAGCCGTTTCCATCGCTCATCAGTCTTTAGAGCTTCATACATGGTCTCTGTTTCTGTATACTGTTCCAGTTGAAATATAAAGTCTTTGCATCATGGCAAAAGTAATTGTATTGTATGCTTTCCTTTTCAGGTCTCCACCATGAGGGGATTTTTAGAGTACCAGGATCTCAGATGGAGGTCAATGTTCTAAGAGATTCATTTGAACGAGGTAGATCTGTGTGTGCATCTGCATTTGTTAGGATGAACCTCACTCACTATGGAGAGTTAATAATGTTGGACAGTGTTTCCTCACCTTCCCTGCAGGAGAAGACCCACTGTCTGAGCGAAGATATGATCTGGACTCTGTAGCGGGAGTGTTGAAGCTCTACTTCAGATGTCTGGACAATCCCCTGTTCCCTGTCAACAGCACCAGTCAGCTCTTGGAGTGCAATCGTAAGAACTTGTGTGAGAGGAAACATTTGACTTGCATGAAAATGCATAGCAACAGCAGCTGATCTTTCTTTCATTTCATTTCCTTAGAGATAAAAGACGATGCAGAGCGAGCAGCTCAGCTCAAGGCAATTGTGTCTTCTTACCCTGAGCCCGTCGTTGTTGTCATGAGATACCTCTTTGCCTTCCTTCATCAGTGAGTACTGCAACTTCAGGAGCTATAAAAATCTAGCACAAAGAAAAACTGAGAAACAAAACTGAAAATTCAAACTGTATGTGCCTGCTAACTTAGACTAGGGCACAAGCCAACAAAATCAGATTGTTAGTAGTTTCCAAACTTTTTGAACGCCTCCTGAGACATCACCAGACTCTGTGAAGCACCAGCATGACTGAATATGTTCTTTTAAATTTTGGTATTTAAAAAAACTCCTTAAAGTGTTCACCCACACTGCACTTTTTGTCACGACCACACGAAAGGTCATAAGTCTCGATGATGGTATCCCACAATCCTTACAGTTAAACACAAAACTCTGTGGCAAAAAGCCATTTTATACACCATGTTTCCAGTCAGATCAGCCACTCAGAGATCAACTGCTAGAGACTCATGAAGCCCAGCCACACTAACAATATTCTCACCGACATACCCTGTTGACGTACATCCAGGAAACGACCTGGGGTTAGCTGCCTTGCCTAAACCACATCATTATATAGGAAAAGATGGCGGTGCAGGTGCATGGTAACCGTCCGTCAGAGTATCCCAGAGCAGCTGTGGCTACAAACCAGTAGCTAACCACCATTAGGGAGTGAATCAGTGAATGTAGTGAGAAGTGCTTTGGAGTCCTCTGAATGTGACGAAATACTATGCAAGAACAGGCTTCAGTAGGAACCATTTTTGTTTCTATAAAGATTTCTAAAATATTCTTAGCTTCACTTGCCTCCCCTGTTGTTTTCATTTGCAGTTTATTTAAATTAAGTCACCATTTTGTGTTGAATACCACTGACATGACCCTAGGGACCAAAGAAGTAAAATCAATAAGAGAACAGCAATGCTGTGGTAAAGATTTCCTTACAGTTCTGCTTGTGTTTTTGCCCAAAATTAATTTGAATACTTGGTTAAGTATGAGATGATTCAAATTACAGTCATGACATTAGTTAGAAAAGCTGAGTACGCTGCATGATGCATCATGTTTTAAAACCACCTCTAGTAGCAATAGTTGATGTTTAAGTCTATCACATCGTTGTGGATAATATCTGTCCACTCTTTACGACATAGCATCAGGTCATTGAGGTTTGTGGGCAAACCTCTCTGAAAGTCTCAAAATAGCATTTCACACCAAGTTAAAGTTCTCTGCAGCCATTTGCATGTACGTCTCCTCACTGTTGGAGTC
Source organism: Girardinus metallicus (assembly GCA_903067095.1). Lineage (NCBI taxonomy): Eukaryota > Metazoa > Chordata > Actinopteri > Cyprinodontiformes > Poeciliidae > Girardinus > Girardinus metallicus. The sequence goes on from CAEGAE010006556.1 coordinate 5,730, forward strand.
CGGGTAGTTTTTATATACGAGGGAGTTGATGGTTGACTCAGTGGCTGCAGGATACCTTGGAGGTGTCGCTGAGAATCTAGTCCAAATCATTCGTCTTCCGCTACCAGGCGTGAGTGGAGATGGTAGTTTATATTACGGCCAAACATATTTTTCTCTGGTTACTTTTGTCCAAAGAATATCGATCCAAGAGTTTTATTCAGAGGCGGCTTTTTAAAGTTCTACTGACATATTTGTTTTACGCTTTCCTCTAGCAACCACTTAAAAAAAAAAAAAAAAAAAAAAAAAAAGCCATACATTTCCAATCTTTAATTGTACTGTGACATGCTTTACCATTAAACATGCTGATTCCTGTATATTTTGATAAGAAGCTACATTTTTTTTATTTTTATATTTTTTTACAAGTTCTCTGATCATTGATTGTGTTGCCTGAAATTTGGGTGATTTTGCTGGGACTGGCAATCCTAGGAAAGTTGGCAACCTTAATTCTTTGGCTTGAGAAATTATCTTTCTGGCAGAATTTCTTTTTTTTTTTTTTTTTTTTTTTTTTTTTTTTAGAAAAAAATAATGTCCCATCCCAAATTTAAAAATCAACAACAGTTGCTTCTCTAAGCTATGACTTTCTGAAGATGGTTATTTTTTTTTTTTTACATAAAAGTGTGATCCTAATTGAAATTGCAACTGAATACACAATAAAAATTGCATAATTTTGTTGAATTTGTGCAAATTAGGGCTCAATATTGTGCTCTTAGCTGACTGCAGTGGCATTCCTGTAGGGTCTTCTGCTGCTGTAGCCCATCAACTTCAAGGCTTGTGGGTGATTCAGAGATGACCCACAAGCCTTGATTGTAAATAAATAATAATTAAAAAAAGGTTATGAGCAACTGTTGCCTCTATTATAATCCCAATCCAGGCTGTAAATTTTCTGACATCATTAGCAGTACATTTTCATCCACACAAAAGTATAGTCATATGAAGTCAAAAGAAGCACATTGACGTTTGAAGGAGAACACTAAAAACAGACACATTTTGGTAGCTACAAATGTCATGGCGGGGGGAGTTTCCACAATCTACAAATTTCCATTAGCCTAATTTTCCATTCAAAATGACAGTCAGACCACAAAACAGTGGTGTGAGCAAAACAACTTCTGAGAGCAACTTGACCCTGAACAAGAACTAAAAAAACCCTCTAAGCTCAAAGAACAATTTGAGTTCGTACTTCCACTGCACTGTAGTTGTTTTTTTTTTTTGTTTGCTTTTTGTTACTTTGACAATGCTTATTAAAAATAATCTTGATCATAAATTATTCTGTGCCTTCAGTGTGTCTCAGTACAGCGACGAGAACATGATGCAGCCGTACAATCTGGCTGTGTGTTTCGGCCCCAGTCTGGTGAGAGGCCTGCAGGACGATGAAGTTGTGACTGTGCAGCCTCAGATCAACGCCCTGGTGAAGGGCATCATCCTGCAGCACGAAAGCATTTTTCCCAGTCAGAGTGAAGTACAAGGACCAATGTATGAGAAGTGCATGACTCTCGAACAGGATGACTGGTGAGATGATAAAGCACATTTGAGGTTGCAGATAGATAGAAATGAATGCAGAACATGTGGGGAAAAAGTGAAACTGTGTCTGGGCTGCATCTCTTTTGCAGTGAGGTTATTATTGAAGGAGAAGTTGAGGTGGATTATAGCCAAAGCAGAGATGGTAAGCATGCTGTTTATTTTGACTTCAGAACCTAAACTTGTATATAAAGAAAAAAAAAAAACCCAAACCCTGTTTTGCAACAGATTTAGAAATGGGATTTCCGGCGGGTATTGGCCCAGATGTGTCTGCAGCATCTGCACTGACAAAGGCAGAGCGTCCAAGAGCAAACAGCAGCGGCTCCTTAGATTACAGTAAGGTACCAGCAGGGGGCGTCCTTTCTGCGTCCGGAAAGCTAACGCTGCAGATTCCAGTTGGACCACAGTACAGGCAGAAAAAAATGCTCTCTCCATCTTATACACGCAAAGAGTAAGTAACACTGCTATTAATCTATGGACCAAAGAGGAATGAAATACTCAGATTGAAAAAAAATGAATATATACTTACTTAGATTTATATTTGGTTATATCTGAACTTATTCCAGTTGTTCTGATCAACTGCATATGCATTTTTTTTTTATGCATATACTGAAAAAAAAAAATGAACGCAAGCTGAGGGAAGCATGTGTTGCTTGCTTCCCTCAGCTTGATTTCATAACGGCTTTGGCCGCTTTTAGTGAAGAATCGGTGCATGGCAGGAAAATATGAAAAGAAAAAAAAAATCCAAACACACAATTAAGTATTTGTGTAAAAAAAAAAAATGCATAAGTTATTAAAAATGTTTCTCTAATTGTTAAAATACCTACAAAAATTTTAATGTGGAAATAATTGAACACATCTCAATGTTTGATCATTTGTTGTTATGGAAACCACTTGGTTTACTTTGTCAGTAATGTTGGACAGTTGCTTGTAGGTTTGCAGTTTGACACCAGAGGAAGAAAGATAAAGGTTATATTTACAACTACGTTTAATAATAGCAGTGCGTCTGAAAACAATGACTAAAGCTTAAAATCCTTAAAAAGCTTTTCATTTCCACATATATTTAGAACACTGCAAGAACTGTGGAACTGTTTAGAAAATGTCTGCTGATATTACAAAGTATAACATTCACTGTTTAAAATTATTTAGCATCATCAATAAAACATTATATTAGGAAAAAAAATTGCATTTGGTTGCATAAAAACTATTTGAGAAATGGATGTTGGACCACATTTCATAGTTCTTCTCAATTTCTTACCTCAGAAACTGAGCATTTAATGTTTGGTTATACTGGATTCATTAATCTTGTTGGTCTGGAAACCAGAGGTTGCTCACTTCCTTTTACACTTGGGTTGTTATTTTAGTAAAATGCTAATTTCAAAAGCATTTCCTCCTCAGCATAAGGCAGTATGTCTTTTTCAATAAATTGGACACCTTCAAACTGATCTCTGATCCCTGGTGTGTGATGTTGTCACAGTATCGTATTATAAGAAACATCCCCATGTCATACCCGAGTCACCATGCTTCAGTATATTATTCAGTGTTTAGGTTTCACTAAACACTGAATAATTACCAAGGTTATTATTGAATAACCTTGGTTTCATCAAACCTTCAAAGGTTGTGTAATTTCTCTATAGGTTAGTCGATGTGTAATTTTGCTAATTCGATCCTTGTCAGCCTATTTGCAGGGGCCTCTTGTTGATGGTGTCACAATACATCACTCACACCTTCTGTGATCATCCTGGAACTGATAAACTTTTAACTTTTTTTTTGATCAACAAGAATGGTAGAATGGTGCTTTTTTTTTTTGTTTTGTTTTGTTTTTTTTTTCTTCGTAGAAAGTGGGATATTTTGCTTTTTGATTTTTATTTTTTTTTTTCTTTTCTTTTCTGCATGCAGATATCAACATTCATCCTCAGAGGACTTGCTTGTTAAAGTTGATAAGGTTTGTTTTTATTTCTTCATCTTAAATAAATGTACTTATTACAAGGAATGTTTTATAGCTGTGAATGATGCAAACCTTTTGAAAATTGATATTGTGTGAAGTATTTTGTTCAATATTTTCAAATAAAAAAAATTACTTATATAAAATATGATTATCAACAAGGTAGCTTTCTTTTTTTTTTTTTCCTCTCTGCTTCCATTCATTTCATATTTCAGGAGGTCTGTAATAACATGGAGTCGGTCTTCAAGGAGCTTCTGACACGACAAACGCAGCAAGATGCCGCCATCTTGGCTACTTCTGCCCAGGCTCAACAAAAAAAGGGGAAACGTGATGCACGGAAAGGGAAAGGAACCAGTCTTTTCAGATCAACAGATCAACTGGACTGAGTGGACCAGCATCGGCACATGACGGCATCAGAGATGATGCTAATGAAAACCGAGGGCCAGAGTGAAGGGGTCCGACTACAGCTTTCAGCACATCTATTTCTAGAAACCAGAAGCCAATGAACCATGACCCCTGCTCCCAGGCACCCGTGACTCAGTATCCCGTCATGATTTTTCATTTTCACATCCGCTGGAGTGACTTCAAACCCACAGTAATTTATAAAAACTGGGAATGACTTGAAATGAAAATATGTTTGCATAGAACTAAATGAAGATGATTGGTTATCAGCTGAAAGCAGAAAACTTATAGACAAACGAGAATACAAACTGAGACTAGTGGTTGTATTTAATAGCATGTTTCCTGTTTTGGTTTTTCTGTATATAATATATACATTTCCTTTATTTTCTAATTTTATTCCTAGGCAAATATGCACTTAAACAATACCTAATGCTTTAGAAAGCTCTACAACAGTTTTTTTTTTTTTTCTTTTGACAAATACTTGATGATGGAAAGAGAACTGAACATAAAATCTGAGCCACATTGTAAAAGATGATTTTCATTCAATGCAGTCTGCTTTGTTTCCTTTATGTGCAGGAATAACTGCAAATTAACATTCCTTATAACTTTTCACATGTTAACACCTACTTTGAACATTTTGGTTCCCTCTTCTGTTCGTGAGTGTGTCAATGGCATTGGCTTTCCTTGCCTTAAATCACTGAACCACTATAAACTGTTAAACTTTTTTTATTTGAGATTATCAAAACAATAAATGTACTTATGCTATTTCCAACCCATTTGGCCTCTTTATTTACTGTGTAAAGTCATCAGTGATGCCTCAGATGTTCTGTTATTTACAGGTAGTGACTATACTGAATTCATATATTCAAAAATGCCAGTAGAGACGTGCTAAAAGCTGGCTAGCCATTATAAGAATGATTTGAATGCTGTAATACCAATAAAGATTTTTTCATTTTATTAGTGTGGGCATAAACAATCTTAAGTGAGTTTTTAAAGTAAAAGGTAAAAAAAGAAAATGTAGTTTCCAATTTTATAACTGACCCGACTTGTTTTTTCTTGTATATTTTGAAAGAAATCACTGGTTAAATTAAAACAAGGGGTCTGAATAATTTTGGACTTAACTGTAATACTGTATAAATCATTAAACCAGCTCTACCTGCAATTAAAGGAATATACTACAGTAAAATATGAAAAATCTATATATCATAATAAATCAAATTAAAACCAAATGTCTATCTTCCCCACTCCTGAAGAAATTAAAAGAAATCTATTTCAAAATCATGAATGAAATTTACCACTGTAATATATATATATTTGCAAATAGTATTTCCTGTGAGTGTTGAGATTTGGATATTGAGATATCGGCTCATATTTGTATAAGTGTTTTTGGAAGGATTTTCAAAACCGGATCTTGCATTAAAAGTCTATTCTCCTGTTAACTTATGATAAATGTTGGTCTTAAGGGGGTCACACTATGAAAATGCCAAATTTTCGTCAGGACGGTATTTTTTTATTAATATCAATTTACACGTTTCTTTTAGGTTAATTCATTTGAATGAAGTGCTAAATTGTAATAAAAAACAGTCATATCAACATTTAAATGACTTCATGAATAAAAAATCCTCTTGTAATTTCTCTTTTTTCCTATTTTCTTTACACTGTATTGAAAATAGGATTGTTTTTTCATATATTGTTTTTATTTTGTTCTTCTGTGGCACTTTTTGTTTGTATCGTGCGGCTTGTATTGTTTTGTATTTTATTTTTAATAAAGAATTGATTTTAAAAAAAATCTCTGTTGACGTGTCTCCAATGTTGTTCCCAGAATGCTGTGCGGCGCTACGTACACGTCTTTGCAGCGCATGCGCACTGGTGTGTTAGCGGTAGGCTGAGGTGTACTTCATTCAGTGTGGCGAGTTTACAGCGGTACTTTAACACTTATTTAGAGATAAAAAGCGACTCGTCAGACTTCAGGATGATCCGGATAGCTGCGTTTTTGACGATACTAGTGGTTGCCTGTTCGGGTAAGTGTAAGAGAATCATGAAAGGAGGTCTATTGGCTTCAATTAGCTTGTAATTGCTAATATTCAGCCCATCAAAACACCCTGAAATGTGCTCTTACCATGTGTCAAGCCCGTGTTAATTATTGCATCTGCTCAGATGGAGTATTAATGTCACTAACATTTAGCTAATCTACATTATTTGTCGGTAGGGGAGAGCTGCAAAGACCCAGTGATCACCCCGTCGGCCTACACGACCTCTGACGCCGTCATCTCGTCGGAGTCTGTCTTTATCGTGGAGCTCAGCCTGACCTGCGCTAACGGAGCCCAGGTAACCCAGAAAGCTGCTTCAGAGACTTACTGCTCTGTTGCTGAGGGACTGACTGTCTTATCATGATCACTGCTCTTCTCTGCAGAGTGTCACTCTGTATGCTGATGTCAATGGAAGACAGTTCCCTGTGACCAGAGGTCAGGATGTAGGAAAATACCAGGTATGAACTCACGGTTGGATTAATTTGTTTAGGCTGTCAGTTTCTACTTAATTCAAATTAGAGGCGCACAACGTTAGAAATGACATCACACGAGTCTGGCTCTATGGTGGTAATACTGGTAAATATTAGTTGTGATATATGCCTGTTTCCTTCTCTTTCTCATCTATTCACTCTACACCATTAGCATTTTGAGGAATGTCATTTGTAGTGTTTGCTAAATCTTCCCCACTATGGAATATGTTGTAGCATAATGTGGAAATGGTCTAGTCAAAGCATATTTACAACCTCTCTTGTTTTATGTCAATAAAAATTTACAAAATTGTCTTTGTTTGCTAAATGTCTCAATAATGAGGTAATATGCCACAGATTTCTTTAGTAATGTCTCCAAAATCAGAAGTTTACTTACATTTTCTCAGTATTTGGTAGAATTGCCTTTGAACTGTTTGACTTCGGTTAAACCTTTTGGGGGTTCTTTCACAAGCTTCTCACAATAATTTGCTGTAATTCTAGTTTATTCCTCACAAGCCTTTTCAGATACTAAAATAATTTTGGTAATTCTAGCTGACCTAAAGCAAGAGGAACTTGTCTTTTTTTATTCTATTTTTGTAAACTTTTGATTTCAAATGTACATGTTGGAATGGCGACTCAAAGGTCAGACATGAACATTTATGCTATTTAAGGTTACGAGATATTAGAAACATTTTTAATTGCAATATTATTTCCGAATATTAGATGATGATATCAATTATGATGAACCCACATTTTCTTGTCTCTTTCCTTTTTCTCTGGTAACCCAGCCACTCTTTGCAAGCTTTTGTGTCTCAACTCTAAAAATATACAAATTGTTCACACAGTAGGTCAAACATGTTTTTGGCATGCAAAGTTTACAGAATTTACCTTCAAGCAGCTCCTCATACTTTACATTTGAAAACAGTCATGCAGCTGGATTTATGGTTAACATCTTGACTAGATTTCTTGACACGTATTTTATTTGAGGTTAAATCCTTAAAGGGTACGAACTTTTTCCTAGAAGAATACTGAATGGGTTTGAATGAGTTTTTCCCTGTTTCTCTTCCAGGTGTCCTGGAGTCTTCCCCACAAACAGGCCAGCTCAGGAACGTATCAGGTCAAATTCTTTGACGAAGAGTCCTACAGCGCCCTCCGAAAGGTACGTTTTAATATACGATAGTTTCTTTTACTGTAAAATGTTTAATATCATCTTAAGTAAAATGTTTAAACTCATTTGTTTTAGGCTCAGAGAAACAATGAAGACGTAAATGCAATTCAGCCTCTCTTCACCGTCAACATTGACCACCGGGTGAGTCACCTACAGATGACTGCAGCTCTTTTCATTTTAAGTCAAATAGCTTGGATTGATAGAACTACAGGAGGGCTACATCAGCGCCTTACAAAGTCATTCATTTAATGATCCAAATTTACGGCCTTTTAAATGCTTTAATAGGTCCTGAATTAGCTATTTTGAAAAACTTGCTCTTGGTACTAGTTTTTGTCTTTTGTAGTTCTGGCAGATAAATCTGGATGTTACTAAGCTGTGAGAAAACTACAAAAACCCCTCAAGTAGCAGAGAAGCAAGAGGATTCTGCTACTAAAACTGTCTTATTGTATTTAAGTGATGAAAATCAAAACCTTGTTGTATAATTGGTTGCTAGCTGCCTCATCGTGGTGAAGTGTGTATTTAACAAAACCTTCTGTGAAAACAGGGATTTCAATATTTGGGTAAAACCTGCCATCATTTACTGGTACGATGTTTAGTATAAACTGTAGATGAGGTTAGGTAACCCAAAAGAACTGCCAGGAAAAGACGATTGAAGTCTACTTAGTTATATTTAACTTGGTTGATTTATTAAATAAATTGAAAATACATGTGTTTTTTCCTAAGCCACTCTGTCAACTCACTTGATGTCATTTCCTGTCAAACTGTTCAACATGTCATATAAACTCATGCTGAGGTTTGAAAAGGACGCAAAGATTTTGTCTCATAAATCAGTAAAATAATTTTTCTAACCTCTTTATTAGAATATGATTTCTCTGGCTTCATAACTGAAGTGGTGCCGTGCAAAAACACGCAGCTTTGAATGCGTCACTTGCAGGTCGGCTCATTGGTTCCACGCTTCTCCTTTCAGGGTGCCTGGAGCGGCCCTTGGGTGTCGACTGAGGTCGTGGCTGGCCTGATTGGCATCCTGGTCTATTACATGGCCTTCAGTGCCAAGAGCACCATCCAAGCATAACATGATCCGCAGTCGCTGCCTGTGACTACCGGATCTTTGAAAAGACTGAATTCTGGCGGAGCTGGATTAACTAATCCATCACCATCGCTGCAGCCGAACCAACAGGCTTCTGCCGCTTTCTGCTTCCGGATAACAAGCAGAGGTTGCAGTCTTTATTTCTTTTATTCAGGCTGGTTTTTTTGTCTTTTCAGACAAATTTTTTTTTGTCACAACCTGTCCTGTCTTTTTTTATGGGCTTTTTTTTTTTTTTTTTTTAGCATCAAATCAGATTAATCTGAACAAACATTAAACACGCTCTGTGTTCAGACCAGTTTAAAACCCATTGATTGATCCACACCAGAACTGACTTCTGACTGGGTGAACTGGTCAGAGTGGGATGTGTGCAGATGGTTTGAACGCCGGTCGAGTTGAGCTTTCCGCGAACATGAAATGTCAACAGAATGCGAGCGCTGACTGGTCAGAACAGGCCTTTGTAGACGCGTCTCTTCCTGGAATATTAATAAATGGCTTCTTGTTATTTCTGTGTGGCTTGTTGATTCTCTTCAGCTCTAATTTTTCTTTCTCCGAAATTTTTCTTTCTGGGAAAACGTTTCATATTCACATCGGCTACACTGAGGGGATTTTAGTGAGCTGATGTATTAGAGCTGTTTGTCTAATCATTTATGTGGCCATAACATGTGTCCAGTCATTTTTCTTAAATGATTGTCATCTAAGAAAAATGACAATCATGACTTTCTTTTTTTTAAGGAACTTAAAAAAAGAAATTGTAGATCTAAATGAGTTTGCTTAAATAAGTGTTATTATTAACTGAACATCTAAAAATCCAGCAATAACCCAAGAGATTTTTCATTTGTCAGTAAGTCATTACTGCTTAGCCAGGAGATCTTTTAGTTACTTCTTGGTAAAATATTAGTTTCATAAACCTCTAATGTTGTCTTTTAACAAAATCTCAATCAATCTTTGAATCACATCATAACAAAAATAAGAGTAAACATAAAGAATTAAGAGTGACTTAAAAAGGAACTAATTCAGTAAACAGCTGTTTGGATCTGCTGGTGTTTTCTGAATCCAGAATCTGCAGTACCACCAACTGAACACATAGTGGCAGCACTGAGTTGCATTAAAGACATCTGACCTGACTACCGAAGAAAGACAAACCTGGTATTATCTAATAATACATACATGGCATTTACATTGTTTTTCTAGAACAGTTGTCTGTTTCTTTACTGGCCAAACACTGAAAGGCCATATAGCTTGTTAAAGACATTTAAAAGAACGTTGTGTCTTTTTTATGCTACTGTCATCACACACACCATGTAATGGATCAGTGAAACTAATGTATCTTGAGTAGCTATTTCTTTTTGTATAAATAAAGTTCTCTTTTGCTGGTCATTACCCATAATCTACACAAATCTTTGTTTTGTCTTAGTGTGTCAGATGTCAAAGACATTTTAATAGACAAAGAAAACCTGAATAAATTCAAAAGGTTGTTTTCAAAGGATGATTGCATTTATAAACGGATAAAAGCCATTCAAAAAAACTGGACCTTTTACAGAAGTAATTGCACCTTAAACTGGTTGTGCCCACTCCTCTTCGAAGAAATACAGATTTACGTGTGGACAATAATTAGCAAAACAACCTCAAACCATCAAACTACCACCACCATGTCTGAATAGAGTTATGATTTCTCCTTCTGAAATGTTATTAGTTTTACAAGAAATGTAATGAGATGCACCAAAAGGTTCAACTTGTCTCAGCAGACCACAGAATATTGACCATAAAGTGTTGGCAATCATCAAAATGTGTTCTGGGAAATGAAATAAGGCCCTCTGTGTTCTTGTTGGTCAGCAGTTGTTTAATCCAAAGACATCTCCCTTGAGCGCCATTTTTATTTATTTATTTTTTTTATTTGTTGTTGCTGAATCATGAACATGGACTTTAGGTGGGGTAACTGACTCATTCAGTATTTTAGTTGTTATTCTGTGCTCTTTTCAACCTAAGTAATATGGATAATGTGATGACAAGTCAATGGATTCATTTGAATCTATTCTTAAATATCCTTACATGTAGACATGACATGTTACTTTTGAGATAATGTAGCCCACTTCATGTTGTCAAACTGGCTCTGTTGAAGTGATTTACTGACCCAACAATTTGATAATATGTTGAAATTTAACTCAGGTTTCCAAAAATGAATTTTAATCATAGTTAAATCTTGACTTTTTAATATGGGAATAAACCTTGCTGTGTGTTTTTCACACACAACAAGGTTATTCTAGATAGCATATCCTTCCCTTAATAAGTTATTTAAAAACTGCTTTATGATATTAAAACGTATTTGATTATCTAAAACTTTTGAGCGTGGCAACGAAGGCAAAAACAGAAAGAATACGCAAGGGGATAAATACTTATTCACATTCACAGTTGTTGCAGTGAGACAGATGGTGGTTCAGAGAAATCCTGAGCTGGAATAGATCCACACGCCCATTCATGCAGACCTAATAAACTGTGGGAAGAGGAGGACAGCTGGATGGATGGAGGGATATAAATGGAATGAGCAAACAAACAGTCAAAGACCTTTGAGTCGGTGGTGACTGACTCGCTTCCTTGTTTCCGTTCAGAACGGAGAACTCCAACCCACATGTCGATGTCAAGACCCGATGATGAAGAGTTAAAAACCGACTTCTAGCTGTTGTTTAAAAAACACAAGAAAGTGTTTATTTTGCCAGGGAGCAAATGGTTAAAGATTAGTTTTATATATGTCAAATTCTGATTTACAAAGAAAAATACGTCTGAGAATTAATTTTGTTTGCATTTGAACAATTATGCAACACATCATGTAAAATTCTCCTTGAGGATACTTCATATTTATAATAATTTGATCGATGTTGAAATAGGATACAAATATTTTGTCATGTGGCAAGAGTAACTCTGGAAGAACGATACATGATAAGAGTCATCCTATTTTTTAATAACATGGTTTTGTTTTCATGTATAGCTTCTGTTAGTTACATGAAACATATTTCTTCTTTTATGTTGCTGCACAATAGTTGTCTTGCATGACATTTTAACTATATGCCAGGTTTTGTTACTTTGATTTTAAAAAAAAGCCCAAAAAAGTTAACTTTGTTGCAACTTTTTTTTCAATTAAAAAAGTTGAAAAAATATTTTCTGAACTCTTCAGACAAGTTTAAGAAACATTTGGAGACCAATAAGTTGCCGTCATATTTCAGTTTTTGAAAGAAATGTTCAAAAAACAGTGTGTGTTTGTGCGTGTGTGTGCGTGTACATGTGCTGTAAGGCAGATAAAAGCTGCTTTGACAGAGGTGTGTAAAGCACCGACTCCTGGGCAGACACTGATGGGCTTACTGGGAGTCAGCAATGTGGAAACTGGCGTCTCAGAGATGATCTTCACATGGGGTCACACTTTCTGTCTAAAAGTGTTGTTTTTGCTGCTGTTTAATCTCACTTTCTGTAAGACAGGACAGGGTCAACAAACGCTGGGCTAACTCAGTAATCTTACAGAGGGCTGTATCTTTTTACTGCACTGGCCATGTCCCTACCTACAATAACAGTTTATGTTTGACGTGTTAAACGTTTACCCCCTTCTAATAAAACAGTTCAGAGCAGCTTTACTTCTCCGTAATAGCTGTTGTCTCTGTCTTGTCTGTAATCTGCTTCGTCTGTCTACGTTTCATTTGGAGTTTAGGCGACAGATAAACATCGAATAGTGAAGCAGCAAAGTGAAATAAAAATGCCTCACGGTTTTCCACATTTCTTTGAAAATACAAATCTGAAAGTTGTGACATGGATCTGTATTCAGCCCTCTGAGTCAGAGGCTAGAACCAACCATTTTCACACATTTGTCATCGTTGCAACTCATGAAAATGTCTTTAATCTAAACCAGCCCATATTTGTAGAGATCACGATTCTACCACTATGGACGGGTAATTTTGTTTCCCCCTTTTCATGCAATTATGCACTACATTGTGTTGGTCTGTCCAACACATTTGCATAAAATACTCTGACGTTTGTGGTTTAAAGAGACAAAATGTCAAAATCCTGGCGGTATGAATAGTTTTGAATGTTGCTGTATATGTTTCAAATGACCTTTTTCTCCTCCATCACATTGGACACTCCTCATGCATGCTGGAAGATTCTTGTTGTTTATATGCATGGATCAGCTGGCCCCTTCACTATGAAATACATCAGGTTAAACCATAGGAGACACATCACAGCAAAACATTTCGCAGCACATAAATCCTGTAAAATGCATGAACAAACCCCATAAACCAGGTTTTATCAGACAGCATCCACATGCCACGGGTTTCTTTTTTCTTACTCTAATGAGACGAAACGCTGCAGAGGCTTGTTGAGGTGGTAGAAAAACACCACTGGAGTAATGAAAACAAGGTGTCTCAGAGTGATAAAAGATAACATTGATCCCAGACAGGCCCCTTTTTTGAAACACATAATATCTTTTTCTTTCTTGAAAACATAAGGCAAAAGTTTGTTTTAAAATCATGACGAGGGCCTGAAATATAAACACATCTCTCTCCAGATGAAGAAATAAATGAAGAAAAAGTGTAATGATGATTGTATGTAACATTGCAAATGTGAAAGAAAAAGCAATCCAGGGGTCATAACAGCAACATAATTTTTCTTTTACTTTATCTAGACATGTAGTTTAATGCTCCTTCTAACGCACACAGCCGAGTTGTTGTGGTAGAGAGGACTCCTGCGGTCTTGGAATGATCTGAGCACCAGCTTCAGCAGACAGCAGGTCTGCAGACAGACAAGGGTTCCTCAGTAAGACAAATCACTCCTGATGTGATTTCTGATTTATGCAGACAGCGATAAAGGTTGGATCCCCCTCCCTGTCATTCCTCAGCTGACTTCACACTGATCTGAGGACCGTTTCCCCTCCCACCCCCCCATTTCTCCGTCCTTGTGGCCATCCAGCTCAGGTCATTTGTTTCCCTCACACCCCATTGCGGCCGCAGGCCTGGCAGAACATGCCGCCTGGCTGTAATGACGAGGTGACCTTGAATCTCGACGTCGACCGCCGTTCGGTTTAAAAACACTCGGTATAAACACACCCAAACTGTCCCACCTGATCATGGATAAATCGTGACCAAGTAAAGACCCATCGATCTCGTTTTATGAAAAGAGAGGAAGTATGATGTCTGCGGTTATGCCGGCTCTCTGCTCTCAGGAGTTAATCTGAAATTCACCGCAAGGATGGAACTATTTTTAGTTGATGTTCAGAGATGTTTATGTCAGTGATTTTTCTCTCTCCGTCATAGCCCGTTCGTCATTAAGGTGTTTTTAATGTGCTTTAACGACTAAAAGAAACGCATAATGGGAAGATCAAGCGTGCCTGATCTGAAGTCTGGGCCCTTTCTTGCAGAGGAATCATCCTTTGACCTCTCTGCTTCCTGACAGAAAGAGAGGAAAAACACACGAATCCTCCGAAGGCTTGGGAGAAGTTTATCCATTTCCTGATATAACAAAGTGAGACACGGGACGTTGTTGCAATAACCTTTTGCTTGGCCGGGAATCAAAGTAGGAGGCCTTGCGTCTGGGGAACAAATGTACGGTGGCGTGCTGGAAGCCCAAACACTTTGGGCTCACAGAGGAAAAGGTGAGGCACTCCTTCAACAAGGGCGAGGGCTCCTCAGACACCTTGATAGTCTCCCAGTATTGTCCTGAAGACTCGCATAACACTGCTGCTGCTGCTGCTGCTCGGGTGAAAACACGAGAACGAGCTGAACCGAACAGCCCTGAACAAAACACAGCGTTACTTTCAGGAACATCTCATCTGAAATGGACACTTAAAATCTAACCTAATATTGTACACACAGAGTTACAGTTCTGGTCAGAAATTTGAACCCACCTAGCATTTAAATTTATTTCATTTAAAAAAAAGTGTCTTTTTATGATGTATTGAAATTGTTCCTTTTTTTTCTTTGTGTTGAATGAATACAGCTTCAGTTAGCATAGAAAGTAAGAGATACACAGTTTAAATAAATTGCGAATTTTATCAAATGTCCATTGGTCAAAATTATACATTAGACACAAGTTTAGATAGATACATACTCCTCCACTGGTATTTACTATCGATGTACATTCCTTATTTGATTGGTATAGATTGATTTCCCGTCCTGACTTAGTTTTTAAGCAGTCTGTACATATAAGGTTAAGTGGGCCATTCCAAAACTCTACTGTTTACCTCCTTGTATGTCATTTATGCTTATCAGAATCCCGATCTGATCAAACTGTTACTCTCAGATGAAATGAAATTGATTGAGATGCTCAGGAACCAACCAGAAGCCTAGAACAAACTGATCACAACCGTCTGCGGCGAAGTGAGTTTCACAACAATATAGACTGAAAGACTGCTGACTCAGAAATAAACAAACTTTGGGGACTCTATATCCAGTACAATGTGTGTGTTTTAACGGGACCCAGCACCAGCAAAGCTGATTTAAATAATTACACTCTCTCCTCAGCGTCTCTCGAAGTCGAACACGATTGTCAGCCTTCTCTCCATAAGTGGAAATCCACAATGAATGTATTTACTTATTTATTTATTCAATTTCCCGTTGGGATCAAAAGAGTGTTTTTAAAATTGAATATGAAACTTGTGTACGCTAAACCTGTTAACATGAACATTCAGAAGGGTGATGAAACATCTGTGCAGATCTTTCGAAAGAAGAACAGCTTATAACACTTTTATATATATATTAAAAAAAAACATTTAGTTTGCCATGCAGTGAAGGGGCATAATGTATTACACAGAAAGAAAAATAATGTGAAAAAAAGATATATATATATA
>CAEGAE010006573.1:0-24303 GCA_903067095.1 Girardinus metallicus
CATTGATACAGGTAATGAGTGGAGGACAGAGGAGCCTCTTAAGGAAGAAGTTACAGGTCTGTGACAGCCAGAAATCTGGCTTGTTTGTCGATGACCAAATACTTATTTTCCACCCTTATTTTCAAATAAATTCTTTAAAAATCAAACAATGTGATTTTCTGAAATTTTGTTTCTCATTTTGTCTCTCATAGTTGAGGTCTACCTATGATGTCAATTACAGGCCTCTCATGTTTCTAAGTGGGAGAACTTACACAATCAGTGACTGACTAAATACTTTTTCCCCCCACTGTAATTCATTTAAATGTTGACTGTCTCAGTGGGGTAATGCATAACAGGGTGTTTTCACAGCTGATAGTCTGGTAGAATTGGTTCAGTTGGGGACCAGAACTGCCACATTGGTTCCACTTTAGATGCCGTGGTCTCTTTCACACTGCACTGTGTCAAACCAAACAAACTCTTTATAACAACTGAAGGTGACATAGTTATTTGATTGTGCTATAAATGGCTCTATGTGTCTGGAATGTACATAATACTGCTCCTTTCCTTAGGCCCTTATTTTGGTTTTTAAACTTCATATGTAACATTGTACTTTTATCATTTTATTTTTATTTGCTGGGAGTGGAAAAGGTGTCGTGTCACTAACAGAAAGGCTTCCTTTGTGGAATTTGGTGATAAATTTCCTAAAATAAACAGTATTTTCAATGATGTTCTAATTTATTGAATAGGTCTGTAGTAATTAAGATACTTTTTTGTAAAAGGTTTTTAGGAGAGCCGTGTTGAACTAGTTCCATAAGTATTTATGCAGTTGTATTTTTTATAATTAACCCTCAATCTCAGTAAGTGACTGTGATATCTGCCAGCCTCACATCTGACCGGTGTGTACACTGTGAAGATGCCGGGTCAAAACTGCAATCAGGTTATATTGTATACTCCATCAATCTCTGCTCTATATACGCAGCCATCATTACACTTATTATATAAGCAGGTGTTAGCATGCTGAGGATGATGCTCGCACACGCGCACACACACACACACACACGCCCCAACACGCAAACACACCATTTGAAATGAATTCAGCCTGACTTGCCTCTTCTGCTAACACATCCCGGCTTTAAGCTGATTGAATCTTCAGCGGGATTCTGATCGGCGGCGTTTTAAATTCCTCTCACACCAAAACCCCTTCATGCTTTTCCTCCACCGACGACTTGAAAATTCATTTTGTGAGGGACGAGTTCTGCACAAAGTTCACGCACACAATTCTGTATACCAATATTTATATTCATATTGGCTTCAGATAACCAATACTGTCCTCCACACAGACAGAAAAATGCTTGATTATCCCCAAACAAAGTCAAACCAACATGTAAGAGCAGCTCGGGTTCATAAAGTCTGTCTTTAAATCATAATATACATACGTCTAAGCGTTCCCAGCAGCAGGAGTTTCCACGCCACTCTGCTCTGGAACCAAGTCCCTGAAAACCTGAGGTAGAAACCGCGAATATTATTTTTCTGATCAGTGCCACTAATAACCCGTTTGCTTTGTCACTGATGAGTGTTTGAGACGAGACTGAAGATTCAATTTGCGTTTTAACTTCTTTTATTATTATTATTATTATTATTATTATTATTATTATTATTATTATTATTATTCAAAGCCATTCAGAGCCTGAAGGTTTTTGTTGTTGTCATGTCTTTGCACTCTGGATTGTCTTGCGTGTGAATGGCGCCGTATAAATAAAGCTGCCTTGGTTTCGCGCTGGCACTGGACGCTTTTCTTTTACATGTTGCACAGAAATCTATTCTGAGTGAATTCTAATGCACCACTACTGTGTAGGGCTTTATGATTTTTTTTTTTGTTTTCTTTTAAGTGTGAGCCAATAAAAAGTGTGTCATGTAAATATAAACAAATCCACTAAGAAGCAGAAAATATTACGTGACAACCTTTTAAAACAAATTATAGTTCTGATATATTCAAAGAAAAACACCAAAGCAAATTATAATCATGTCACAATCAAAAGAAAACTTCTGTAAAACATGATTTTAAGAAAATATTATGTTCGTAAACGGTTTTGTGTGTTGAAAGAAGCTATCCTCTGTCAATAAAGAACTCCAGTGTTTGTTTATTAGTAAAGGGAAAGATGTAAAATCACATTTAATAAACATGCTGCCTCTAGTGAACAAGATCCGACCTTTTTGCCGGTCGGTCTACGTTCCTACCCTCATCTATGGTCATGAACTTTGGGTCATATCCGAAAGAACGAGGTCACAGATACAAGTGGCTGAAATTAGTTTTCTCCGTAGGGTGTCTGGGGTCTCCCTTACAGATACGGTGAGAAGCTCAGTCATCCGGGAGGGACTCAGAGTAGAGCCGCTGCTCCTCCATGTCAAGAGGAGCCAGCTGAGGGCATCTGGTCAGGATGCCTCCTGGACGCCTAAAAAAATTTTTGTAAAACTTACGTTTGATCCACTGAAGGAAGTCATCATTTTCCTTGCCTTCTGTCGGAGAGGGAACTGTGGGCCTCCCTACTTAAGCTGCTATCCCCGTGACCCGACCCCAGATAAGTGGAGGAAAATGGATGGATGGATGGATGGATGGATGGATGGATGAATGAATGGATGGATGGATGGATGACTGCCGGTAGTGGTAGTGGGAGTGACTGCAATTGTCCGTTTTTTACAATGGGATATTTCCTGAAAACCTGTTTCTATTCAAGCCTCTCTTAGGTTTGTGTAGTTTCACTGATTTCCTAACTCCTTTTAGTACAACTTGAACACAACAATAGACTTTTCCAGCATCTCATCAGATTGTTTCTGAAGCAAAAATGAACCCCCAGTGAGAAAAGAAAAGCAGCTTTGTTGTCCATCGCTGCTTTTTGCAGATCTTCTGGTACGGATTTACCATTTCCGTACCAGAAATGGTAAATCATTTCTGGGACGATTTGAAATGTGTGGATACAAAAGTTCCATCTGGAACAAAATGTAAAAAGAAAAGTGTAACAATTGTATTAAAATTTTTAACATGTTAAAATCTGTTATTAAGTATTTAATCAGTATTTTATTCCTTCATCAAAATCATACCTGGACTGTTGCCTTCATTCTTTTCAACCATTCCTCTGTGCAGAACCCCTGGGTGGAGCTAGCACCGCCTCCTTGGAGTTGCAGTTTTCGAGCTTCAGTCTCTGAGCAGCTCTTCCCTGTGACTCCCCCAATCAGCTCCTTCAGACTAGCCAGCAGCAATTAGCAAACACCTGTTGGACATCTGCTGAGCTACTTCTCAGTGAAGGGCGGGTAAAAACGTTGTTAAAGGTTAATAGAGGAGCCATGTAGTGATGGCTTCCTGAAGGCGGAAGCCATTCAGGAAGAGAATGGGAGTTTCTTCCATTTGCACTGAATGAAGTGAATGAAGTGCAAACTCCCACTCTCTTCAAAGGGAGTGGGAGCTTCTTAAAGAGATAAAAGCCCAATTTCTGTCAATTAAATAACAAAGTAATTTTTTTAAGTCATGTTTGATATATACAGCATTTTTTATAACAATTGGTAACATAGTTGATTATGCTATAAAATGGCACCTGGTGGCTGGAAAACACATAATACTACCCCTTTAAAATCCTGCGTCCCTCACACACATACATTCTGCATGGCTACTTAAGTGACACACTTCGTCCTGCACAATCTGCAATATGAATGTGATTCCCAGGGGCAACGGTGCTGCCAAAAAAAAAAATTACCTACACTTTGCTAACTGCATTTTTCTGTCAATTTTCTGTTATTTAATTGACAGAAATTGGGCTTTTATCTCTTTAAGAAGCTCCCACTCCCTTTGAAGAGAGTGGGAGTTTCCATTACAGTATTATAGGCTCAACATGAAACTAAAGTTGTTGGAGATGAATTTTACTGCAGGGACTTTAGCGTCCCACCATGTTTTAGAGGGGATTTTAAAGCAAGGAGAATTTGGATTTTATGTGGCTGCAGCTCTGGCTTTACACACGTCTCACTGGGAGACGGAGAGAAGGGGTGAAGGGTCGGGGATGAGGGATGGGGGAATGGGAGGATGAGGAGGAGTTCGAGGAGCGGAGGTTTGAAAATGTCAAGTCTAGAGAGATTAACAAGCTAGCGAAGGAGGACTGAGTGTGGTTTGAGTCTGCCTCCTCCACTTCACCATCCTATCTCTTCTGGCACACACATGCACACCTCTTTTACACACACTTATAATCATTCACCCTTTTTGTTTTGCAGACACTCCCTCTCACGCTGTTGCGACTTGCAAACAACATTTAATGCCGCTGCATTGTGGGGATTTGGTGAATGAGCGGCAAAGAAGAAGACGAAGCAGAAAAAAAACAACTAGAGGTTGAATAAATTTCAGAAAGGGGGTTAGTGGTGGAAACGGAGAAGTTGACGCTCATTGTTATGCATGAAAAGTCTGGCAGGCTGAGGAGACGAGAACGCGGAGAGAACAGAGAGCGGCGTAGAGAAGGAAAGCAATAGCGGTGTTCTTTAATGCTGTCAGTTCAGAAAGAGTAAACACTTTTATATACACACCTTATTTCTTCATCACGTCTGCCAAAAAGCTCTGATGAAAGAGACAATGTGAGCCTTACGAACCGGGAGGGAAACAATCAACATGGAGGAATGTTTAAGCAGGTGAGAACTGACTGTTTGGTAGAAACCGATCAGAGTCTTCTTTCAACAGTTCCAACTTATCAGTTTTCAGTTTCTAGACAATGGGATAATAACATGGTTCCTTTCTGAACCATACTGAGTTGTTATCTGTATTTTATGGAACCTGCAGGGTGTTAGCTAAAAATGTACACAGGATGTTTCCTGAGCAACAAGGTAAGATTAGAGAACTTACAGGGCAGGTTTCTCAAAACGATAGTTACTGGGTGTTTTTCTTTATCTTGGATGGTACGTTCTGGAATGTACGTTCTACTATCCTGTTGAAGAAATCTGTAAATTTTTGCATGCAAATTATATACTTTCAAGTAGGCATCTTTTAAAAGGGCAGAATCATGTAAAATTTACTTTTTGGAACTTTATTTTCTCATTAAAATCAGACGTGAAATGTTGCCTTGATCCTTTCAAGCATGTTTGAGAAATCCTTTAATCTCCATGGGAACCATTCAGCTGTGTAAAACGCCTAGTGGACCTAGCTCCGCCTTCAAGGACAAAGTTCCTGTGTGGAGCTGCAGTTTCCAAACTTCAGAGCTGCTGTCTCTCAGAGCCTCTCCTCCATGACTCCCCCACTCAGTTCCTTCAGACTAGCCAGCAGCAGTTAGCAAACAGCTGGTGAACTGCTGAGCTCATTATAAGAGCTCCTTTTCAATACAACGCTGGTAAAAACATTGTTAAAAGGTTAATAGAGGAGTGATGTAGTGATGACTTCCTGAAGGAGGAGGTTCAGAAAGAGCAGGAGTTTTTTAAAGATACAGAGGCTCAATTTCAAGGAGTTAAATCAAAAAGTGAAATGAGGTCATATTTTTACAGTTTTTTCAACAACTGAAGGTAATATAGTTTCTTGACTGTGCTATAACATGGTCAGGACCACCTGGAAATGTACAATACCACCACTTTAAGTACCAGAGAATCAAAATGCAGGTTCTGGGAAAAGCAACAAGTAAATTCTTTTAAAGTGACCTATAAGTTCCACAAAAGTAGAGGCATTATATATAATGCGTATAAAAAGTTATGCACCCCTTCGGGTGAATATCCCAAATCAGTTACGATAAACAAAATTTAGCTTTTTGACCAAACAACATTACAAAAAAACCCTTTAACATTAAAATAAAAATGCAACCAAAGGAGTAAATACTTTTCTATCAGCACTAACTGTAGCATAAAATAGGATGCAAAATCCTTTTCTAATCTCATTGTGAAGTTTTTTCAACAAATCCTTCTACATAAGGAATTCCTTGTATCTCTTGCCTTTGCTCATGAAGACAGCAGCCACCAAGATAAAGATAAAAAAACAAGGCATTTGTCTAATTTTATCTTCAAAATGAAAGTGCTTGCTGTGATAAATGATACAAGTAAACTGTAGAGAAGCCTGTGCAGGTTGTTATGACAGATCTGGTAAACATCTGTTTTTGTACAGTTTGTACCTGTTTTGTGTCATAAATAAATGATGGATTGATCTGCAGCTCCATAGTCACAAGGAGAGGAAACCGGTGGATGTGGAAAACACAAACTGCATTTCAAACATGAAAAGAAAAACACGCTGCAGCAAATCTAATGTACTTTATCAATTTTTGACAGAAAACATTGTACACTTATGCAGCGGTGGAGTTGTGCTGGTTTTGTACAGAGATGTACACGATATAAAACGACCCCAACTGTTGCTTCAGCACTTCGGCAGGTCAGTCTGGGACGGCTGTTGGAAAGCCGTCACAAGGCTGCAGGCTTAAGAAACGTTTCTCATCTCTTTCTCATGACTTCATTCTTCAAATATTGAGTTGAATTTAGCTTTTCTTTTTTTAAGTTGAAAACATTTTTTTCCCCAGAATAAAGTTGGAACCTTTGAAGCGCGTCTTCCGGTGATCCTGAAAGTCAAAGTGAGTGGACGGCTACTTTGAAGAAAGCAGAAGCCAAAAATCAAGCCATGGGAGGTTTGTGCATCAGCAGAGTGTTGGACTTCACCAGGACGGAGGAAAGCGTCACCAGTCAAGGTGTGCTGGACGTTCACAAGCAACACAAACCTGGAACAAACTTCCAGGAAACTGCAAAACAGCTGAAACACTGAGTTCCTTTAAATCAAGGCTAAAAACCCATCTGCACTCAAATTTTTTTTTTTAAAAGATACTTTATTAGTTTACATCTTTATTTGGAGTAAACTAAATGATGTGAGTAAGACTCACTTAAATTTGTCAAGCTAAACCAACTTAATTCCGTTGGATAAATTTAATTATACCAATCAAAGCAATTCAATTAATTTGGCTCGACCATTTTCTTTCTTTTCAGTGTGTTTAAGGTTGCTTTTCAATCTTATTAAATGAAACACTGACACATCGTCAATATTTAGTGTGTATTGAGAATTTTGATGGAATGTGGTGTTTATTGCTGGTTTTCTCTAACTGGTGACTTTGTTGATTTTATGACTTTAATTTTGTGCTTTTATGATGTAAAACCCCTTCATCTGCCTTATTGTTGAAGTGTGTTAAGTGTTTTACAAAGAAACCTATTGATTGGTTGAAGAGCACACTGCTTGGCTTTTTGGCAATTTTGCATTTGGTGTAACAAATAGAAAGATCAAAGCTAGGAGCCTTTATGTATATACCAGTAATTTGTCTTAGAAAATAAGGTTTCTTAATGCACAATTTACCTAACAGGCATCAAGAAACAATATTTAAGGAGAGATTTAGCATTCTACTTGGCTGCATTTTACTTTTTTGGGGAAAAAAAAAAGAATATCGCTTGGTTTTAGCCTCTGCCTTACTATCTACATTAAAAGAATCACACCCACATTTTCTCTTCATTGCTTTCAGAGTGTTACTTTTTTCCATCTACTGCAGGATGCAACCGTTTCTGACCTGAAACACATATATTGTGCAGAAAAACAAGGTTTTTCAGATGAACGGAAGCAGATTTTACCCAGCTGAGGAGCTACAGAGGGCATGTGAGCTCGTTACTAAATTTCTGAGCAGCTTTGAAGCAGAAACATGAGGCAGACAATAAGCTCAACACACGCTGCTTCACACGGCCCTCATAACCAGGACGATTGGTTAATAATTCATGCTACAACAACGACTGTATCAAAGAGGGGCGCACCACTCTCACTGCGCATGTGAGAGTGGTGCGTGACTCAAACACACACAATCAAGAATGGGTGTGTGTGTTTGAGTCGAAGACAGACTTCCTACATTTTTGCCTGTTTTTAAAGCAGGTAAGGAAGTTTTTTTTTCTTCTCTTTTTTCCTCATCTTTTTCTGTTACAAAAGCAGTAAAGATTTTCAGATATGTCAGTGTAAGCAGGGATTCTCCCATTTCCTCTTTCCACTTAGGTATTGTTAATAGTATCAGTGTTTATGTCTCCACCTCCAGCTAAAGACAGTTTTCTCTCCACTGTCGCCCAGTACTTGGTCAGGATGCGTCTCACCAAGTGAAAATCATGTGCTATTTTCTTTTGGTAGCCAGATTTACCCTAATTAAACTTCATGATTGTAGCTGAATCTGGGTCTGACTGTGTTAAAGTGTCAGTGTTGTGTAAAATTGACTTTTTTTAATCTTTACATTATGCTATAATGTTATTCCCCCACTGTAAAAAAGTGTTTGTAAAACTTAAGTTTGATCCACTGAAGGAAGTCATCATTTCCCTTGCCCTCTGTTGAACCTTTTTACAGTCTAACCAGTGACCTTGTTGGGAGCAGAGGTCGTTTTTGGAGACTAATGTCCGGTCCTGATGAGGTGCAGAGTCATCTCTGGGGTCCTGATTACAGTTAAGGGTTTAGGTAACAGAATAGGATGAACATCTGGGTAAGAATTCATACTGTAGTTCCATTGTCTGTGTTTTTAATGGGAGCAGCAGTAGGAATGCGTGCGTGTGTGTGTGTGTGTTTACTGGTGATTCAGCATTCTCTTTTTACTTGCAGCTGTGTTAATCTGGGTTTTACTCGATCTCTGTCAAACATGCACAAACAAATATACTTTCTTGCCCCACATATGGGCAATTATTAAATATAGATGTACCTATAGAGACACTATGATACATCATAAAACTACTAACCTTCTAAAGATTCAGCCAACCATCAACCCATCCATTTGTAGCTCTCATCTCAATCTTTTTTTTTTTTTTTTTTTACCCTCAGTAATCTGGGAAGCGTTTTATGTATTTGTATTCAGTCCCATGTTCCAGTTTCTAAAAGCTCAGATTGAAAGAACAGCAATTTTCGTGTCTCGCCACATATTCTCAAATGTATTTATGTCTGGACTTTTGCCTGGGCCATTACAACACATTAATGTGCTGTGATCAAAACTCTTCTTTTTTCACCAATGGCTTTTTCGGTCGCTGGCGAACGGTGAACCTCTAACCTGTTCTCAAGTCTTTTCCTTTTTCTTCAGTTCAGATTTTCTTCCTGGATTCCAGTGTTTACCTCTGACCTTCCTGTCGTTCACTATGACCAGGGTTCCTGTCCCTGCTAAAGAAAAGCATCCACACAGCATGATTTAAAGTAGATTTAAGGTGTGTGTGTGGGGGTGTGTGTGTGTGTGTGTGTGATGTGACGTGTAAGTTTTATCCCAACACACAATGTTTAGCATGCTGGCTAAAACATTCAAAGTTGGTATATTCAGAACTTTACCTTCTCTTAAGAATTTCAATTTTCTTTGCACTCTTTCTACTGACAACTCCTTCACAGTTATCATGTGTCTGTTAGCTGCATCTGTGAGTCATGCTATGCTCGCTCAGTCTGGCTGTTTAGGCTTCAAGTTGCCCGTTAATCTTTAGGTGATGGATTCATTGGTGCAACGTGGAATAAAAATTTGGGAAATTGTACGATTGGTTACACTGACTTTATCTTGAGGATATTAGACTTAAAGAGGAAAATGCTTGTCTCAATGCCTGTCCTCCCACTACCAAAATGTGTGACTGTAATGTTTGTTGGCTGATCTAATTTGCCCTTGTAGGTCAGAGTGTGTGCTTGCATGGTTGTTTCTTTCTGTTGCCTGTCCCCCAATTGACCAATAGAGATTGGCACCAGCCCCTCCATGACAAACGGGTATTGATGATTGATAGCTTGATCTGGAAGGTAATTTCAACCTTAAGGAGACACTGTGTGCCTTACCGACTGTCATCACTTCTCCGCAGGTCAAATGGCAACTGGCTGTAAAGGAAAGAACCATATGATCTTTTTTCTTTTAGGTTAATTTTGCACGACGGTGACGTGACTGCTGCATGTCTGTATTCACACCAGCGACCCTTCTTTCGCTGGTGTGAATTCCCCATAACTCCTCAGAGCTTTGGTGAAAAATACAGCTGCTAAGAGTTTATGGACAGTTCAAAAACAGTCATGCAAAGATGTACAGTGATAAACCCGTTATATTATTGAAATCTTGCTTTTTGTTTCATTGGTGTAGAAAGACTTCACGGTGTAGGAAAGTCAGCCTCTCATCTTTTACTCTGCAGCTATGGATCTGACACCAGCATACACACTCTGACCACCAGATAATCAGGTTGCCATGGATTTTATGGACATGTTGAAAGATTCCGCTGCATAAGTGAAGTGGCTGACCCACGATGGATGCAGCACTGCCACCCAATCGATGCAAATTACTTTCTGTTTCATTTAGCTATCAATTATCTAACTAATTGGGGGGCAGTCACAGAGCGCTGACATTTCATCCGGTCAGTTGGTCCTTGCATTATTATTCTGAATCTGCTTTAGAGTTAGCCTGCTTTTAATCAGCCATTCTCCTATAAAAAACTGTCGAGGCCAACTGGTTTGAAGCTAGCATGTAGAGCATTTTGTGCCTGCAGTCCTTGGCCGCCTGTTTGACACCTTCTTTAATCAAGATTTGAATGATGCCACTGATTAAACTTCACATTACTGCTGTTTTAAACTCACCACTCCATCCAAGCGATGTTTCAGATACACAGAATCGGTTGCTAGTGTGTGATCACTGGCAGAATTATTAGTTTTCTGTTCCTCTGCTACGCTTACAGGTTCATTATTTGCAGCGTTACAATGTCATTTCTATGGAAAGACAATGAAGTAACTGGCAGGTGGTTGATAAAGTGGATCACATTTAACAGCAACCTGACCCTGATCAACTCTGATGATCAGCAAACCGTCTCTACTCTTTTCTTCTTCTTCGCCACCCCAATAAGACAGCAGACGATTGTCTCTGTGTTGTATCCATTTTAAACATTTGTACCCAAAAGCCAAACAACAGGATTTCTAAACATTTTCCAGTTCAAACTTTAGCTCTTAAAAATTTCACACAAAACATGTACTATCTGGGTTTTATCATATGCATGTTTCACATGTTACAAACAGATTTTCTTTCTGATTCAGCAAGAGCTATATCACTGCTTTAAATGTTAGGTGAGATCATGTCAAAGCTGAACTAGATCATTCAGATTTTAGTTTTTTTATTTTGTAAAAACTCATTTTAGGTTACAGTACTTTAAACAAAAGATATAAAAATGATATTGCATTCATCTTCTCCTTTCTAGGTGTTTTTAGTTATCTTTCAGACAATAGAAGAAGAGAAAATAATTCTGGAGATGTAAACATTTTGTCATATTCATAAAATAATGGGTCACTTTTTGCTAAAATAAGATTTAGGCAAAAATAAAAAATAAAAACACTTTCAGCAAAAAAGTCTTATTTTAGGTGGGTGATGAGTTGTCAATATGAAATAAGTTTTTTCTTTTCATGCTCCTTCAGACCTGGAAATGAATAAAGCAAAGCTTGGTCCTGCTCCAGGCTCCAGGACTGAGTCAGAACTAGACTGAAGGACGACAGAGAGCAGAGTGTTATTTATCGGTTCCTGGAGAGCTGAGAGCTGGTGGCTCCAGCTTCATTTAGAAAAAACTGAACTCTGGATTCCACCAAAATCCAACAGGAAACTTTTTTCTATACTCGTTCTCTTGCGTTCCGTTGGTTTTGAGGAGAGCTGTGTTAACTGTAAGGCAAAGTGACTTATCTAAGTGAGACTTGGAAATTAGCAAGCAACACAAAAGCCTCTTAAAATATACATGACAAAAGATGTTCCTTTGATTTAACATGGTTATTCATCTCATTAAATCAACCATGATGCCTTGAATTGGAAAGTAATTGCAAGTCCTTCACTTTCTGGCCTGACAATGGTTAGCTGATCACTATTTTTTAGGATTTGGCATGAACCAATTTTTTCCTCCTACCTGGCATCACAATGAATCATCAGAACTATCAGAATATATGAATATAAAATCACCAAAGTCCTTATTAGTGTGAGAGACTAATAACTCTCATACTCAAAACTGCAGCTAAATTTTCCTGTGGGTTGCAATAGGCTTGGTATGACTTGGCTTAGTGAACGTTGCCATGGCAACTGGCAAGTATTGATGATTTACAAATGTATGACTTATTTGCAATGTGGACGGGGAGTGGAATGGCTCTCCTCTGCTCTGACTATTGGTGAAGGTTTGGTGTTGAATGGAAGAGTGCTGAGGAAGCGGGAGAAGCTAATGGCGGCTAGCTGCTCGATTAGGACAGACAGGTTGTAACTATAAAAGTCTCCAACAACACAGAAAAAGAGTCACTAGAGTTATTAGAAAAAAGTCACGTCTGTGGAAGTCTGAAACTTTGACAGATGTAGTCATAAAGTGGATAAGTTGACAGCAGTGCTCCTTTTGTCCTAATCACACTTCCCTCTCCCGCTTCGCTGTCTTCTGGCTCTGCCTACGTTGCTGGAATTTTTCAGAATTTGCCAGATGTACTGGCCTCATAGAAACTTCACTCGGCTATCCAGCCAGCTAAACACCTCCACACAATAAATCCAGGACACCCAGTTGAACTTGAGAGTGAACGGTGTGAAACTGATACACAGATAAAGAGAATCACAAATACATGGTAGATTCATTAAATACAAGCTTGACTGAACAAACATATTTGACCTAAGCTATCTGCTAGCATTATGCATAAAACACCAATGTGAAGTATTTAATGCCTTGTCATTAAAGAATATTTCTACAACACGGATATAATCTTCACATACGACTCAAATTAGTATGATAATTCAGGTAAATTGACTAAATAAATTCACAGGTTATCTGTTTGACCATCTCTAGGATGCTGCCTAATATCTACTAATTACAAACGTAAATGAGTCAAACTGCAAAAATAACAAAGATATACTTCTAGTAAATCACCCTACTCACAGGGAATGCCTTTATGGAGTCCAGAACCACAGGACTGCATGAGACGGTGAGCCCATGTGTAGTCTTGCTGGTTTTTCTGGGCTTATCTCCCTTCTGTTATATCACTTCCTGTTTCTGAACATTTCTACCAGTCTTAAAGGGACAGCAGTTATTTTAGTGTGAAGGCCCAAAACACCAGCTGTGAGATTTAGCCTTCAGAGGGGGATAAGTATACTTTAAAACTGTTTGTAAGAGCTACTGCATTGCCTTATTGAAATTCCAACTTCTTTAGTGCTGAAAGTTTGTCTGAGGAAACACCTCAAAACCTTCAGGACTATGTAAATGGATTTAGGCAGTAGAGAGCTGGTGAAATGGCCAAGGAAAAATAGGAATTGTCTTAAAATGAAACATAAATATGACACATTGACTGAGCTGAATGAGTTTAGTCCCAGTGAACATGTCCTTGCTCTTTTGCAACTTGTGACTTCAACCTTTTCAGGCGAAGCATTGTGCTTTTACGGTGTTGCGCAAAGTGTCAGAGTTAAACTGTCTCATTGAGACTCCAGGCAGCAGGAAATCTTCAAAGTTGTGGCCCATAAATCTGTTGAAGGTTTATCATTCCCGTACCATTCCAAGATGTTTCAACCATGAGCTCAGTGTTGGCTGCTTCGAAGCTGACTGTCCCGAGTGTGGGAGAGGATAAGAAGAACTTTGAACTTTCTGATCCAGAAGCGTGTTTTCTCCGACAGATGTACTCAGCTGATCTGTCAGACGTGATTTATGGCAAATCAGTTCACATAGGCCATAAATGTACCATATGTTTTACTTCAAGGGCAAATAATCTGGAGAAGTGAAACAGCATAGACAGAACACAGAGACCTGACATGGTCAAAACAGGGGTTGAGTATACAAACACAACATGGCGTGAAGAACGTCATCGTTTTCGGCCATAACTCTACTTTGTGCCGTTGTGTTTTTGTTTGTCGAAAATGCTGTCGCCATGTAAACGAGAAAACGTTTCGGTTTTGCTGTTCTGGCGTTGTCGTCTAAACAGAGCTTAAGCACGCTTCTGTTGATTCGGGGAGGCAGAATAATAATAATAATACACACCACATTTTTTTTCACATTTCTGTTTAGAAAAAAACAAACAATCGTGGATATTTTTACTTTCACTTCATAATTGCTGTTGCTCTATCACATACAAATCCCAATAAAACAGTGTTTGCTGTTGGCATGGGGCCACGTGTAGAGAACTTCAAGGCTAATCGATACTTTGAAAGCTACTGTAGATCAGCCTGCCCCGACTCAAAGACTTCATCTGAAAATAAACTTTGAAAGACGTCAAAAAATAGAAATTTCACTTGTATTTCTAATAATCAACTGGCTAGATCTCTACGTAAGAAATGAAACAGGAAGACGGAAAAAAAAAAAAAAAAAGCAGTTAGTGGCTTTAAATTGAAGAGCGGATTGAGAGTAAAATGATGAAATGAGAGAATATGGAATGTGCTGAGATTGAGCAAGTTTTATTCCCTCATCTTCACCGACATCATATTACATCATCAGCAAATGGGTATATTGAATTATGCCATGCTCCCTCTCTCCCATCTGCCCTGGAGTCTGTCTCCTTCATTCATAATCAGTTTAGGACGTAAAGAGAGGGCGGTCTGAATGTAAAGCGGCATTAATCCTGAGTAACCTCTCTGCAGGTCTGGTCTGACAGCATTAAATGGAACTGGGTCGCGTTGAGCAATATCTGTCATCCCTCTGCCGTCTCGCGTTACATCAAACACTTCCGTATTGTTTTTCTGCACCTGCCGACACGTCGGCTCATTTTCGCACAACGCCGGGCAGCACTTGTACCATGCTTAACCTTTTCTGACTAAAACCATACGGTCATATTGACAGACCCTCTCTAGGTGTGAACCCACCCTAAGCAGCCTCACATGCACCGCGGTTCGCCCCCTCAGGCTGGACGGACAATGAGCACCAGACACCAGGACTATTACAGTTAACTAAAACTAACTAAATAACACAAATTGAAATTGAGGAAACATATTTGTTTACTGAAATAATAATAATAATAAACTGTAATTGATGGGGAAAAAAACTATAGCTAAATGGAAGTATGCCATGCATTTCAAAAATGAACTAAAACATACTGAAAGTAGAGATTTCAGTTCTGCCTGGACGGTGATGCTTCCTCTCCCTGCATCTCTGGCTGATGGCTCATTATGCTCACTTGTTCTCTGCGGATCCATGTTCCTAGAGCCTAAACTTTTTTTAAAGGTTTTATTGGCTCTGATGGCCTTTATTTGAGAGCGGTCAGACAGAAAAGTGGGTAATGAGTGAGGGAGAAGATATGTGGCAAAGGTCATCAGCCTGGGACTCAAACCTGTGACGGCCGCATCAGGGACTAAGGCCTCCATACATGGGTTGAGCTTCAGCCCTTTTCCACTACAGCAACTCAGTGCAAAACCTTTTTACGGAAAAAACATGCTGTTGTTTTCTTTTGAAATTGCTGTGTTTCATTAAGCAAATGTGTATTTTTTAAAAGTCATATTGAATGGTCAACGGAAACAGAGCTACAGTTGTCATCGGTTTCTGCATAACAGTGAATGTTTCTGTTGACACAGGCACTACTGGCCTCCCTACGGACTGCTCTGTTGATCATTTACTAGTCATGAAATCTTCCTTCGCTGACCTTCCTGTCGCTGAGAACATCTCACATCCACCAAGCGATGTAGAATACCTTCATTGGACACAACCTTGACCAAAACGTCGTTCTCCTGTGGAGCTGTGGCTTTCTTATTTTGCTGGTATTGCGCTCTCCTCTCACTGGTTTTTGCTGAGACAGCTTATGGAAAACAAGCTAGAGGGGTGATGAGGTTACTAGAGTAGAGGAAAAATAAACGGAGGGATGTGTACAAAGAAAAGAGAAGCTCTGTACTCAGGACGTCCCTTCATGAAACGTTAACATTCTTATAATAAAGTACTGCTTTACGTCTGTGATCCCTATATAACCTTAAAGCTGCTGTATGCAACTTTTACAAAAATATGTAATGAAAAAAAAAGCATGTCATGAAACAGATAATCTGAAAGATCCCCCACCTCCTCCCTGAGCTACTACTGCCGTCTGAAGAAATTACCAAAAACAACCAATCAGAGCCAGGAGGCGGGGCTTAGCGCTGTCAACCAACCTCATGCTGTGCTCCCTTCTTCTGGCTCTTATTGGTTGTTTCTGACTGACTGGTGTATTTTTGTAGTTTGTAATGGGAGCATTAGGAAACGGTAGAGGAGCTTAATTATCTGTCTTCTACTATACTGTTTCAACAGTACAATAGAAGACTTGTGAGTTCTTATCTAGTCACATACTTGGCAATAAATTTAGCGTGACATTTATTGTACGTCCAAAAAGCTTTGTCTCAGTCACAGAAAGTCTATTCCCATCAAAAACAAACTGCAAGAATTTTTTGTTTTTGACAAACAAAATTCCCTTGTCAAATTTCTTTGACAAACAGAGAACCCCTGCTGCACTTAGCCGGGTTAAATAAATAACTGCACCCGCGTCTGATTTTGAGTAAAATGTCCCTGGAGGTTTCTGGCTCTACTGAAATGAAAGCTACAAAAGGAAGGCCAATGAAAGTACCTAACATTTTCTATTTAAGATGTGAATGTCATTCTAAAAAATTACAACTTGTCCATCTGCATTCCGCTCTGTTTGCTGGAAGGCCAAATTCGAACTCCGCGGAAAATTGGTCCGCACTTCGGACATTTCTGCTTTCTCGTTATGTATGCCTGAGGTCATCACCACATATAACCTAAAATGAGGCAGATTTTAAAACCAGACACAACATGTTTGATTTTTGCAAACTTTATCTAAAGTGTTATCACAGTTATGGTGCATGATTGTTGTGTCCCTCTGTTAATTAGATCTGTAACCTCGCCGCAGTGATCACAATCAGAAACACTCCCTCAGTGCGACATATTCTCTGCTGTCTAGACATCATTTTTATCTCCAACGCTCTTATTCTACTTAACTTCTGCTTTTTTAACCCCTGGAGCTCATCACTAACCGTGAATCTGTCTCTCCGATCTTGTTGTTTGTCTCAAAGGCTCTTCTCGTCTTCATAGAGTCTGCTGTGTTCACCCTTACACACTGAACTCTGTCTCAGCCGTTTGTTTCTTCATTTTAATTAAAACTGTGATGTCGTCTGAGATTTTGTCCTTTTCCAACAACTCCCACTGTCTGTGATTCTAAACAGCATCTTACTGCAAATGTACTGTGATCTTTTAATAGACTGATCTCATAAAAACTAGTTTATTGCAAAACTGGGGTCATACAAGTAGACAGTGATCCCAAAACAGGACTAAATTCAGAAATGAATGCATGCTAAGTTGAATGGAAATTGCTAAAAGTGGGACAACTTTGTGGATCTTTGACTTTTCACTAGTGTTTAAGTTGTTCTTAAAGGGCAATAATAAGTAAAGTCAACATTTTTTTTAGCTTTATACCATGCTATAATGTTATTCCCTCATTAAAAACATACCTGGAGTGTTGCTTTGAGATGTTTGAGAAATCCTTTAATCTCTCATGGCAACCATTCAGCTGTGCAAAACACCTGGGTGGACCTAGCCCCGCCTTCAAGCTACTTCTCAGTGAAACGCTGATAAAAACTTTGGTAAATGGAAAATAGAGGAGTGACTCAGTGAATCCGTCCTGAAGGCGGAGCTTCAGAAAGAGCAGGAGTTTCTTGAAGAGACAGAGGCCCAATTTCAAGGGCTAAAATTACAAAGTCAAATTCATTTTATGTCATATTTGAAATACACAATTTTTTTATTGCAATTTAAGGTAACAGTTACTTGATTGAGCTGGTAAATACTTAATAATGCACCTTTAACTGTACACAATAATATTTTGAGAAAGCATCCATGCCTTTTGAACAATTTTCACTTCTTTGTCATACACCAACCACATACAATACAAAAGTGGTGCATGTTGTGAACAGGAAACCAAATTAATTATTTATTTTTGTTAATCTTACTAATGTTTATAAATCACATCTGAAAATGTGGCTGAATTTGTTTTTTGCTCTCTTTTGACTCAAATACAACTCTTTTGTTATGAATATTGGGGTTTTCCCATCAGCATAATACTGCCACTGCCATGTTTCAGTCTTTGTGCAGTCTTAGTTCTCTATTAAATATAAGCTTTAGCCTCTTCCTCCACACCTTTGCTCTGAACTGCACACATGATATTACAAACCATTGAAGTTGCTGTGATTATACTTGAACTATCAGATCAAACTGATACTTTATGGGATGTATTTATTGTTATTATGTTGTACGAAAAGTTAATTCACTAGAATATAAATCCTTCTACACTTCCAAAAGTACTTTGCCACTAGAATTTGAATTAGAAATGGCTGGGTTCAACCTACAATGGAAAGTTAATGATGTTCTTCTCCAACAAGATGGCAGCTTGACTCTGTGCTGACTGTTTGAAACTGAACTTCAGCTCTCCCAGATTAGTGAAGTAGGACAACTAATGTTGTTATATTTTTATTTGCTGAGGGAAGTGGGCTCCTGGGAACATAATAGGAATGAAATAAAATGTCGTGATATTAAAATGCCACTCTGTTTCTCCGTCTTACAGAGCACTGTCTAGTTGCTGTCAGGGTTTAACTTTGTGAGGTGTATTAAGTTTATGCTTTTATTGAAGCTGAAGCTACGACGCAGCAGATTTAAATAAAACATTTCAAGTTAAAAAGAAGAAACTTCCAAGTTCAGCAACTTTTGTTGATTTCTACTTGTTTTTCTTTTTTATTTGAGTTACCTATTTTTAACATACACATGAAAACTGATCAATTTGTGCTTATTAAACATGAAATACTGAGTATTGAAAAGAGATTTTATGAAAAATCTTATGTGATGGGTAGGAACTTATTTTATTTTTTTTACAAATCTAGGAAATATTACAATACAAAATATTAAACCTACTATTATCATTTTGATATCATAAGCTAAATACATTTCTTGCACCATGGGACGAACTTACAGACTTGTATTCCAAAAATATATTTATTAATTCTTAGTTTTGCAAACACTGTATATTAAAAGCTTTCAAAGAAAATCACATGCTATATTTTAAATATACTATAAAATCAGGCAATTTTATGACATCAACCTATCCAGGGATAATTACTATCACATTTTTTGATCATATGCCTTGAATATACATTTCATCTGTTTTGGAAAAATTCTATTCTCATGTGAAAGTCTGAAAATCTGGAAGCTAATTTTCTCCTGTTCTTAAATCTATTGTAATTTACATGCATAAAATAAACTTGTGCAGGTGCAGCACCGAGACGATTCATAAAGAGAATAATTTTGTGCCTAAATGACGCTAAATTACAATTAGTGGATGAACAAAATGATCCGCGATCACATATGTCTATCCTGTCTCTAGCCCAATAGTTTTATTATAATAGACTTATTACTAAACACAGAGAAGCAGCATTATGATGAACCTCAAATCTGGAACAAGCAGCCAGGAAACTGTAAAAGAGCTGAAACACAGAGCTCCTCTATATGGAGGCCAAAACCCTTTAGAGTCACCTTTGACCCCAAATAACTGGAACATCGAGCAACATATTTGATATGGATATATGATTTTAATAATGGCATTTGACAACTGTTGACCATGTAATGTGTTTAGGATGGTTTTTATGTTTATGAAGTGTGAAATTTGCTGTACAAATAAACTTGATTGATAAATTATCTAACATCATTTGACAACAGAAAGATAATGGAGGTAGCTGGTACTTTAAAGTAAAATATCGTCTGTAATTTATTTGTGAAATTTCTTTTCAGAAATACAAAGTAAGTGAAACTTCTCGCTCAGCGAACTGGGCCGTACATCCCACCACGCTGCTGATTCCCTCTTGGCGTTTTGATGGTGACCTTTTCGGTCGTCAGCCTGTCCGCTCGCTTTTAGGGATGGACGTTAGGAACAGAAGGGAAAACGAAGGTAAGATGACCCCGCACGGTTCTAGTGTGTGTGTTTCTGTGTCCTCCATAATGATCTATACCACAAGCTTTATTTCAGCGACTAGACACTGGCAATAAATCCTGCTTAAAGTTTGTCCTTCCTCTTACATCATCCACTATAGTGGATACATCATCCACTATAGTGGATGATGTACTGTATCTTTTTTTTCCTTTACAGTCCTCCATTTTATATTCCCCTTCAATTCTTTTTTATTCTCACCATGCATCACTCAAGTTTACATCACTCCTCCGTTTTTCTCACTGAAATAGCATTTATTGTAATTTTTCTCATTTAGATCTTTTAATCTCAGCCTCTTTTAGCCGAGGAAAAGAGGCTGATGCCATGACTATCTAAGCAGAGCTCTTCAGCCTATTAGCCGCCCAGTTTTTCCCCCCCATTCTTTTTCCTCTTTTCCCTCTTACTGGGTTTGTAATGAGATCAAAATTCGAGGCAATTAGTTCCCTCTTCCATTTTCGTTGCTTCCCTTATCACTCACTTGTCACATCTATCCCACTGCTCATCCATTCTCACAAAACAACAAAACCACATAATGAGAGAGTAAAAGCAACCAGTTGCTACGAGAATCTGTGAGAGCTTGCAACATTCTCGAACCATTAGCGTTCCACACAAGCTAAGCAGGCTTTAAACATGCCAACAAAAATATTGGGATTCAGAGTCAAAAGAAAGATCCAGCAAAAGTCTAGCTTTATTCTCTCAAAACTGTTTCATGCAAACAACTATGACCTTAAGTCAGCTATAAGGTGGGGAATATTCTAAATAAAACGATCTTAGCTAGTCGTACCCGACTGTAACATTTGTAATTCTGGTACACTACCTTACCTTAGGAGTTCTGTCATGTTGGTTAAAAATAAGACTCTAGTGCGAGCAACAACTACCAAGACCAGAGAAAAGTTTGAAAGGTTCATTGAAAATAATGAACAAAGAGATGACTCTTCCTGGTTTTTCAGAGGAGACGGAGGACGGAACTGGAGAGGAGAGGTAAGTGGTTATTATCTGAGGTTGGGATGAATAAAACCTGCTGTTGAATGGATGGAGATAGATTCTTAGTGCTGACAGATACAGTCGGGGTGGGGGGCCGTTCCAGGGGATCAGGAGTATTTCCACTGAAGGTAAGGTTGGCAGGTGCTGGTGAATGTTGGTGTGGTGATTGTTTCCTTTTGTCCTTCTTTCCAGGTTGGAGTTGTGGAATGTTGGAGGGCTTTACATGCAGGTGAGTGAGCAGTGGGTTGTTTGAAGTGATCCAGTTTGCTCCAGGAGGAGCTAAAGAGTTCTCCTACAAACACTTTCATTGTGACCCCGTTTCAGCACCAAAGTTCTAGCTGTGGCTACTTCCTTGTCACAGGAGGTTAGCTGCTGATCTAACTAATGCTAACGGAGCAACCAGCACTGGAAAATGAGGAGGAGACTACTCACTTGTGTTAACTTTGGACAGGCTGGTGACAAGCATGCGTAGGTTGGTTACCCATTGGATTGCCTTCTTCCTCTTTCCTCTGCTGGCCATTAGCATGGCCAGGCTAGTGTTAGCATCGGATATGCTGGTCTTTTGTAGAGGAGAGTACACTAATCCAAAAAGGTCAACAAAATGTAAAACCAAAATCAAAT
Organism: Girardinus metallicus; assembly: GCA_903067095.1. NCBI lineage: Eukaryota > Metazoa > Chordata > Actinopteri > Cyprinodontiformes > Poeciliidae > Girardinus > Girardinus metallicus. Next base: position 21,506 of record CAEGAE010006573.1, read on the forward strand.
CAGCAAAAATCTACAACTGAAGTCATGCTACCAAGTTCATCATAACTTCCGTTTTAGCATGAATTTCTGTTTAGCATAGTTTATGTTTTGGCTTTTGTGTTTGGTTGACCCTCCTGACTTACCATTGGAGCTTACCTTTAAAAATGTGTGCAAATCTTCGTCGATATTCTTATGAAGCCCAAAATCATAATTTCACTACTGCTGGGTTTCCATTAAATAAGACATAAAATTCACATTACACTTGTGTAAGCTCATTCACATGATAAGTCATTAAAATCACGGCAGCAATTGATGTTAGCAGATGCATGAGATATTCATAATTCAGCCACGATGCTAGGACTCGTCATCTATCAGCCACCAGAGGTGATATCATCTTATTCAGGCTTCGGAGCAACAAGCCCCGCCTACTTCAGAGCAGCTATATTGTGCAGCGTTTTGGGGGAATTGTAGTCAGTGATTTTACAGAAGAGCTGTGGATTCAACATCTTGGAATGACACATAACTTTGTATGAACTGTGATGCTGTGAGAGCTCTGGTGGAGGCAGCTGCACATTGTCTGAAAATAAAAAAAAAAAACACAACAAAACATCATCCTCCTAACACTTCCTGTTGTCTTCTTCGTGGTTTGTGCCAGTAGTAACGTTCGGCTGTTGATCACGTGACTCGTGTGGAAAACGTGTGTCCGTTGCATTTTAGTGAATACAAATGAGAAACCATCTTATCCTAACATTAAAACCTTTTATTGGAAAGAGTTATCTGCTCAGCCATAGAGAGCCTAAAATTAAAATCTGCACTTAAGTCCAATTTATAATCTGTGGAATGACTTTGATCTTCACAGATGTTCTCCATCACGTCTGACTGAACTTCAGTTGGGTGAACCTTAATGGTTCTGATAGGTTTGAAAGTGAAAAGCATGAATTCATCTTGGTGAGTTCTGGATTTCCACTGAAGAAGTCACCACTGCCTTTCTAAGCTCTGGAGAACTGGATGGGAAACATTCTAAACATTGTTTTGGTTGCCTATCGTTTTCTCTCTCTTCTTCTAATATTGATTTTGTGTTTAGGTAGCACACACATATAAATTTTGGTTACAGTCCAGCAACACTACTGAAGGAGAATAGATGTGCAGCAAATGACAAAGGGTCATCAACAGAAAATAGCCCTAGCTGGACATGTTTGTGTGTGTGTGGGGGGGATAGCTTGTTGTCAGAGTGAGTTTGGGGAAATGGTCTGGCATGCTTGATTACACTTCAGCAGTCAGCCAGCCGCTACAGTCTGGAAAAGTTCGACCTTTCAGTGCCATCATATATATAGAGACAAAGCGCGGCGGGACGAGGCGATGGAAGACGACGGTGAGTCACTGCGAATGCACACAGGTCGGATGCCACTGATACCCACAAGTCGCTTGTATCTTCAATTTGAAATTTTAGTCTGATGGCTGCCCTTTACTCTCACCTGTACAAAATGAGACTCGAGACCTCTGAACCATGTCAAGCCAATGAGGAAAAAGTTCAGAAATAGACATTTGTATCAATCACACCGTCTGGAGATCCTTGACTTCAGGACACGACAGACATGACCAGAACAGGAGGACAATTTCTGCTAGAGCTTTATTACCACTGACGAATTATCTATTGGGTTTATTAGTTTTAAACAAAACTACAAATTTATCTTTCAGATCCTGCACAATAAACTTTATAACACACTGACAGTTCAAACAATTTTAGCGGTTAATTTGTTTCTTACCTCTTAACAGTGCGGCTCCTTATAACACCTTTTGCACAATCTTTGTTTTGCAAGAAAGCAGCAATATAATTTGCTGCTGCTTTATTTTTCAAGGATAAAATTTGACGAAGCTGATGTGGCCTTCAGCGTCTTCTTGGAATCTAAAACACTACGCTGCAAGTGCACCAAAGAAAAACAAATAATGTTGAATTTTATATGTATTTAAGAAAAAACATATGTAGTGTAGTTGTAGCACAAATTTTCCCTTTGAACAAATGAAGCTGAAGAAAGACGGAGGACCTATTGTAGAGGGCTTGAGCATCGGGAGAAGCACTGAAAACAAGAAAGCAGAACTCTGACACGGAACAAATGGAGAACGGGGCCTTAGCCTTCGCATTAATTGTCTTGAATTATTCAGCTGACTCTAGAGTGTGAAGACCACTTGAGCTCTTCTGTGTGTGTGCAAAACCGAGTGAATGGGAGGTAAGTGGTTAAGAGTGTGTGCTACTTTAATGTTCATTCAGTATGTATATGCAGACCTGTCTCATCAAAAACCGTTGGAATAACACACCAAGTCATAATTCATGTCATTACAACATGTTTTGGCTTTAGTGCTACTAAATGCCAGGAACACTTATGCTTTACTAGTGTCCTGATATCGCATGGATATCACACTGATCCGTCATTTTTCCATGTTTTGCTGCATTTTTAATGTTTAATGGGATGTATTTTTCACTCTGTACTTTTTCTTAACAATGTAAACTATTTGAAAAAACCTTAAAAATGCAAATAATTTCCATAAGTAGCATGCTATCTCAGTGCATTGTGTTGGCATCAAATGGATACGTCAACATGCTATGAGCTTAATCTACATCTCTCATAGATTTTGTGGTATGCAGTTAGTGACCTCCAGAAACAACAGCTCACTCTTCATTAAACAGAACCGCATCCATGTCTCAGGTTACATTAGCCACACACACACACCCAGGCACACGCCTTCACCCCTATACATATATGTATGTATATATACACATATGTGTGTGTGATATATACACACAGATACATATATATATA
>CAEGAE010006590.1:0-75660 GCA_903067095.1 Girardinus metallicus
TATATATATATATATATATATATATATATATATATATACTTAAAGACTCTTCCCACTTCTTTCTCACGCCGTTGTCTTTAGGAAACCTTCAAAACAAAAACAGGAGATTTAGGAGGCATCTTACTTCTGACAGAGTGAAAGAATTTCATATAAATAATAGTCTTTGCCACCTGTGTAAACTTGGCTGGTTAATATAACATATAATCATAGGTGTAGGAACCGGTGGTCCTCCCCTATATTGAAGACGGGTGCATTTGTCCCCCGCCCTAATAATTTCACCGCAGTTGGAAAAATATTTGATTTTGAAACCTTCAACTCGCGTGTTTTTAAACACAACGTTCCTCCCTATTCTCTCCCCCTCCTTCCTCTGAGCAGCTCAGAGTGTTTGAGAGGCGGGAGACAGCAGCAGGAGGCAGAAACTCCTTATCATAAATGCGGTAAAACGGTCTGTCGGGAACGATGCCGTGAATATTGGTTTGTTTATAAACATCTTGTCAATTTACTTTAATGTATAGGGACCACATCTTCTTGGTTAAGTCATTTTAATTCTGGAACAGCAACACATCCAATATGTTATTGCTAACTGAGCCTTTTGTTGTTGTTGTTGTTTAAAGAGTAAGGTCAGTGTGAGCAATACACAACACCTGATCATACTTGATCTTGGAAAAGTCTAGAATTGCCCCATTTTTTTTCTGGTGACAAACTGCCATGAAGTATAAATCAGATTTTTACTTTTGTGTTGAATGTCTGTTTATAATGTATTCACCACCTATAACAAACCCCCCCCCGCCAAAAAAAAACTAAAAAACTTTTTCTCTTTTCTGAAAAATTAACCAGCTGCACAATTCTTGTTAAGTAATGCCACGAAGTAATCATCTGATTTTTACTTTCACAAAAGTAAAAATCAGCTGTCCCCCGCCCCCATCTCAGCGTTACTCGTGTTGCCTAGCAACCGTGACAGCGTGAAGCACAGAGCGGTGAAGAAAACAATGGAGCCGAAATTTGTTTTTTTTAGCCATGTATTACTTCTGATTTCTGTATTATTTTTTACCTTTTGTAAAGGCTGTTCCATAGTAAAAAAAAAAAAAGATAAATCTGTTAGTTTGATTCTAAAATGTTCAAACATGTATTGCACATTTCTACAAGGAATAAATCTAAGCAAATATAATATTCTCCCGATCTCAGATAAAACAATACAGTTAAATAAAACTATCATGTTTGAAGGCTTAGCTTTAATCAGTCAGACCGATTTGCTCAGGAATAAATTAAATAAATAGTAAACCAAACATTTTACAAGTAGATATTACCTGTCTGAATAATATCGGCGTTTAGCTTCTTTTTCTTCTTCTTCTTTTTCGTCTTCTTCTTCTTCTTCTGTAACGCTTACTGGCAGTTCGCAAGCTTTGTGCATTACCGCCATCAACTGGATCTTTTGCCTAAAAACGTTAAAAAAAAAACACTTGTCACTTAAAGGGAACCACGATTAGTTATAAGAATTTACCTTATTTGGGAAATATATTATTTTAGATGTAAAAAACAGTAATAATACTGTAGGTTATTTAGTTTTTATAAATTTTTAACAGAATATTTTCACAGGAATGTCGCCATATTGTTCACGCTGCAATGCATTCTGGGAAAATAACCTGTAACGGTCCAACTGATGAAGATGACGAGGTGCAGCTGTGCTGTGTAGAGTCTGGTGTCACTATTACCACCGATACCAGACCTCCATGGGTCCGGTCGGGTCAGCAGGCACTATAGCTCTTGTTAGCATCTCAAAAGAGCATCCAGCTCTGCCTGTCTCAGCACAGCAGCATGGCGTTCGAAAAGAATCTGACCTGTGTTGTTAAGACTGTCAGTAAAAGATCAGAAACAGGTCGCATTTCATAAAAAAAAAATAAAAATCGGAATTGGGTCACGTCACCAGTTTGATTCCAGTTGGAACTCCTTTTTCTTCCTTTTGTCCTTGTCTTTGAGGTTAATGTGTAGTTTGCTGCACATCAGAGGTCAGAATATGTATCCTAATGTGTGACTGGGCGTGGCGCTGCATCATTTGCTGTGTAATCAGTCCTGATCCGCAGCCCTGATCGTCCTTTAATAGCCACTCATCAGAGCTCCCTTAACCTCCCAACATACTGCGTTTTATCTACGAGGGTGTTCTCTAAACACACACACACGCACAACCCCACGCTGCGATAAGATCCTTCAGCTACGTGCCGCATGACCTTCTCGGACACTCACGAGTTCTCAAAGAGAGGCAGCGAGTGTTTCCACCACCTGCCCCTGCCCGACACAAGAGTTCTTTGGCGTTTATTTTTGCCATTCTGTCAGTATGATTTGCGTCCAAAGAAGTCATTTTCCTACAAGTGATTATCATTTTGTGTCGGCTTTATTTACATTTGGGATTTACTGTCTGCACTGCATATGTGGGTGTGTGTATCTGGTTTACAAAAACCAATTTGTTTACCAGGATTGTGAAACCAATGCACCATTTTTGATGGTTTTGTACTTCATGACTTTTAAACTCTTACGACTTTCTAGAAGTATTACTAGATGTATAGTGACTTTGCAAGTACTATTATAATTTCATTTAGTTATTTCAGCAACATCACCTTTCTTTTGATTTTGACGGCCAGAAATAAAGCTGGTTATTTTAGAGTTTGAAGTTCCTGAGCACAATGACCTGCACCTTACTCCATGGCTAGAAGCAGAAATGCAGCCAGTTGAGTGAAAAGGTCAGAGCTGTAAACATGGGAGTGTGAAGAGCCTGGCTGAGAGTCCATCAACTGCGAAGTAGCAAGCAAAAACAAGATGGGTGTGTGTGTGTGTTTCAAGGTTGTTTCTGTTGAAGCAAATGGCAGAATATGGCGCAGCCACGAACCGCAGCGTATTCTGTTGGGAGTCGGTGTGACAGAGCAGCACAAAGTAACCTGAGTGACATTGGCTCCTCCACCTTCTTCAGCTCTCACAAAACTGGTGTCAAACCTTTGTGCTGGTTTTTGCAGTAGAAACGTCTTGTTTGTGCCGGTATCATTTGAACGATGTTGATAAAGACGTTTCCAGAGGTTGTCATCAATACCTTGAAAGCGACAGCAGCACAGACAAAAGTTTTTGCCGCACAAACGTTGCCGAGTTGATTGACACCAAATTTGTTAGATTTCTCAGAACGCGTCGGCAAAAAAAAGCATTCAAATATCCGTTGTCTGGAAAGTACATTCCCACGCAACTGTGACGGAACGTTGCATGGTTTTGCTTTGTCGTTTAACAAACAAGAAATTCATATTGCCACCTGTTCTTATTGTTCACCAAAATTGGTATGAGCTTTCTCAATTTCTTTGCTCTGTGAAACTACAGGATTTTTGGCTTTGGCGAGAGAGAGTGTGCTCCCAGAGCATAATACAGCAATTTTTTTTTAAAAAAAACCTCCGTTCCTGCTGTCTGAGTTGACGCCTAGCACTTCGTTCTATTGCACTTTGCTCTGACTTTAGCACAAGAACTCAGTTCGAAATACACTTCTTTTCCCCTCTCCTTTAAAAAGGTGATTTTTACCAGTTCCGTCTCGCTGTTAAAATTCACGCTCTCCACTGAAATTGGCAACTAAAAAGCATGTCTAACTTGGAGTGGTGGAAGTGAAATGTTCAGAGGACCAGTAATGACTTTTACTCTTCATTTTCTCTTTCAACTTGACCTAGAGTTGTGGTTAAAAGAAAGTTCCCCCTGTTTTAACTTTAGTGTTTTTCACATCAAAACATTGTCGTGTTTTTCACACTACAAGCTTCTAAAATCATTTAAATGTGTCCTCAGATGGACTTTTGTTGTCCGTCTGAGGACACATCATAGTGCCCTGATATGTGGCACTATGTAGGTAAAATTGAATAGAAAAAAAAACAACAACTTTCTGATTACTTTAACTTGCAATAATCCTTGGTCATAAAAAAGTAAATAAATTGAGATGGTGGCCTTACTGCAAAGCCAATCCTATGGCACTCCTGTCGGCACATATACAATATCGATAAAAAAAAAAGTTTTTATGCCAACATATAATACATACGACAGCATATGAGGGCCATTGTAGATAGGAAAGATTAGTCTCAAATTTTGAGACTAATCTAAGAAATTTCCCACATTTTTGAGTTTGAATAGTTGTAAATTTATTAGGTAAAACTTAGAAATTTCCTAAAAACAAAAACCCAACAACAACAAAAAGGAAATTTGGGGGTTTAAAAACTCAAAATTTCCAGCTTGCAAAACTCAGGAATTTAGAGTTTTTCTAGAAAATGTCTGAGTTTTCCTTAGATTTTCGGCTTTTGAATTGCAAACATTTCCACTTTTATTTCTAGAAAATTTCAGATTTTTTTTTTTCTAGAAAATTTCTGTTATTTTTTTTTTTACTTGTGTGGGTGCGGGTAGAAATGAGCTCGTCCTCTTTTTATTTTCCATCTACAACGGCCCTAAAACGCCGCAGGACATACAAGAATGAAAAACAGCTTTAGTTTGGGTTTTTTTCTCCCTTCTTTGAATTTTTGGTTACCTTTTTCCTCCTTTTTAGTCAATAAAAACATTATTGATTAAAAAGCATGTTCTTAAATTTGACAACAATTTTAATTGTCAATTAAAATAAAAAATATATATATATATATATTAAAACCTAGTAAACACCCACACATCTTTGACTATGCCTTGATATGTGAAACACTAGAACTCCAAGAGCGTGTCTCAGAACACGTTGGCAAAAACCATTAAAATATCTGTTGACTGGAAAGTACATTCCCACGCAATTGTGACGGAAACTCCCATAAACATATCTGCAATTAGACCATCCAGGAAAAAGGGTGTTGTATGTACAACTCCACCGTTTAAAAACTCCCAAAATAGGACATAAAATGACCAACAATCTACATATGAAGATATCGTTTAAGCTTTTCGCTCTAACTGAATGGCGCGTTGTCATGGAAATGGGATTGTCTTATTTTATTTATTCATTGATGTATCTGTGTCTGTCCGCTAACGCAGTATGGTCATTCTGACTTGATCCGTTTCATGTATTTCATGTAGGTGTACAATTGGGTGTGTTCCAGCCCAACTATGTTTGCATGTTAATGGTACACTGTTAACTATTGTACTGCCTTTACTTTGTACCGCCCTCATGTTAAAGCACAAATGAATTTTGGAAGAAAAAAAAAAAAAACGGAAATGTAAATGGGAAACGCATAAACCTGTGTAGAAACCTCACAAGTGACTGCAAACTGTCGCAGAACAAATACGTATTCCTATCAGGTACAGTGTGCGCTCGGGTTTCTCAGTACGGTTTGCTTCTTGAAACCCTCTGATTGAATAAATCATCGGTAGTTTTAATATTTCTTAGAAATGGTGCCGGTTCTTCTCAGAGCTTCAGGCCGTAGAAGATCCAGTTTTGCTCCTCCACACAGGTAGCGTGAGGTGATTTATTCGTTTTACCTGGGGTCTGTTGCATCAAATTTGGCTTCGGGACGTCACAAAGTGTTCCCTGTGTGTTTCTGCGATCCGTTCATTTTCGAGGCGCAGCTAAAGTCTTTGTGTCAAATGCGAAGAAATTCAGTCTCCTTCCGATGCATCGCACACAAAAGGAGAATGTGCAAAAGAAAGATTTGATTAAAACAAATAAGAATAAGCGTGCAAATTTGTGTTTTGTCTCCCATACACAATTTAAGCTCTGCACGTTGATGGCGCAGTATTTCTGAGTATGTTTTCATTTGTCAGTTTAATAAACGTATGATGCATTTCCTGTAAGTTCCAGTTTTTCCCCGTTTCAATTTATTTCGGTTGACTAAAATGTTTTCTGAATTTCAGTCTTCCTTAGCGTCACATGACAACCTCGTCTGTAGTGTCACTTGCTGTTTTTGAAATGACTCGTTTTCCAGACACCAAAAAAAAAACATGAACGTATTCCAAAAAACCGTGTGCGTGTTTGTTTGATTTTTTTTTTTGTAGTTGTTTCTTAAGAGCTTGGGGGTGTTTTTTTTAGAGAGAAACAAATGGAAGTACAAAAAAAAAGAAAGCGCAAAACGTAAATTTAGCAACATAGGTTAAAGAAAGAAAGAAAGAAAGAAAGAAAGAAAGAAAGAAAGGCAAAGTGCTGGTCTTTGCCGCACGCAATGTTTGATTACGGCTCAACTGGAAGGTGACGTTGACCCTGCCACCCTGCGTTTACAAGAACTGACACTGCAGGTTGATTTTGTTTTTATTATTTTTTATTTTAATCACTATATACATAAATATAAATTACTGCAGGTGTCCCCAGGGCTGCTCTGTCAGCGAGCGGCACGGCGGTCCGCTGCTGCCTGCAGACGGATGGCCCCGGGGCCGGGAGCAGAGCGCATTTCCTGCATACCTCCGCCCTGTTGCCTCCTTTCCCTCCTCTCCCCCACTTGGGGCTTGTGGAGCGAGGGCGCCGCGGTAAAAGCATGAGCTTCTCTCTACCTCTGACACACACACACACACACACACTCTCTCTCTCTCTCCCTTTTCTCCGGTACTCTTCCTCACTCAAAGACAGGAGTCTCCGAAAGCAGCTGACTCTTCCCGTAATTGCCACTAAGCATCATTTCATTGACGTTTTTTTCCTCTTCCCATCTCTGTGTCTTCAAGCACTCCCCCCCGCCCCCCCTCGCCCCTTATTTGGTTTTTCCTCGGAGCTGCATTTCACAGCTGCTGAGGTGACATTAGGCGCCTGGACGCAACGGAGGTGCGAAGGACAGAGCAACTGGGAGATAACTTTCCACTCTGCAACCGTCGGAGGAGGAGGAGTGTTTGTCTTGAGACAGACCTCTGGAGAGAGATTCGCCTCCGTGTTTTATGTTTCAGCCGTTTCTGACGGGATGTGCGGGCATTTTCACGGCGGGAGATTTTTTCCAGCAAGCGGAAAGTTTGGGACGCGGCATGGCTGACGGAACTGCAGCTGGCCACTGACGCGCTTCCTCCGATCCAGGCCAGGTAATGAGCGGTGACGGATGCTGGTGTGTCAGTTTGTCAGACGGGTTGTCCTGCTTCACATCTGCACAAGCACGAAAGAGAAGTCTATCGCACCGTGACGTGAAGCCATGCTGACTGCTTGCTGCTGCCGCCTCAGTCACACAGGGAACTGAGCGCGTTTGTTCCTCTTCAGAGTTCTTATAATTTCTGTGCTTTTTGTCGCGTTTAAGTGTTAAAATGTGAGGGTGGGCACGAGACCAGATAAATACAACAACCGGTTGTCAAAAGATGACTTTTTTTTTTTTTTTTTTTTTGAGGAAATCTAAGCACGGTCACGAACGAACTGATATTAACCACATCCCACTTCCAATTTCTTTATCCACAACCAGACGTGATTAGTGCTGAGCCTACAGATCCAAATCTCTTAAACAGAACCTGTCTGACAACATGAAGTAGGCTGAAGGATCTCAAAAAAAGCAACACAGGTTTAAAGTAAGTTAAAAAAAAAAAAAAAAAAGTTGCGGTTCAATCTCTAAGGTCGTGGCGCTCTGGCACGTTGCAGTTAGAGCCAAATCATCCAGAAATGGAGGAAACATGGAGCCTCTGGAGTAACACGTCGGTTCGACACTCGAACTCGGATTTAAGCCTCATTTAAAAACTCTTCAACTCAAGTTAAGCGTTGAAAGGAGAATGGTAAATAGCCACGTGCCACAGCTGTCCTGCGAAATGGCGCGTTGGCTTATTAGCTTGTTAGCTGTAGCGTTTCAGGCGTTGTGCTGTTAGGAGGGCATAAATGCTGCAATAAGTGGAGGAAATTCAAAAGGTATTTATAGAAAGATATATAAGGAGTCAAGAGCTTACAGAACAACTACATCACATGTTTCAAACTTGAGGTTCGGGGGCCAAATCTGGTCCGCCATCAGCTTTAATGTGGCCCTCTGGACACTAGAACATGGGTCCTTGAATATATATATATTCAATGATATATGTTTTTACACTGCAACAGACTGGTGACCTGTCCAGGGTGACCCCCGCCTCTCGCCCGGAACGTTAGCTGGAGATAGGGACCAGCAGCCCTCCCGACCCCACTAAGGGACAAGGGTGTTAGAAAATGGATGGATGGGTGGATGGATGGTTGGATGGATGGTTGGATGGATGGATGGATGGATGGGTGGATGGATGGGTGGGTGGATGGGTATATTTTTACAATCCAAAGATCCAGTTTTGCCCTCAGTCCAGTGAAAGAAAACTTGTCGAGAGCCACAAATGGAACAAAACCTTTTAGAAAAAAGATAAATTGGAAGGAATTTTGTTGTTATTTTTAAAGAAACAATGTTTTTTTCTTTTTCTGTTTTTTATTTAAAAAAGTGTAGAAATAGAATAGATAGGTTTTCTTCTGTGGGATGTTGACATTTGTGGAAAAATATGTAAAAAAAAAAAAAAACAACAAAAAAAACCTCACAGTATAAAACTTAAGGACCAGAAATTAGATTTCATGAACCTGGTCTAGTGGAGTGTTTTCCAACCCTGGTCCTCGAGGCTCTCCCTGGTTTAATGCACCTGGATCCAATGTTGGCTTAGAAGGCCTAAGAAGAACACTGACATGCTGAAATAATTGTTACCACCACCAGCGAGAGAACGAAAACATGCAGCATGCCGGCCCTCCAGGACCCACTTTGGGCACGCCTTGTTTAGATGAAGGATTCAGACTTTGAACTGTGATGCTGAAAGTAAAATCTCTCTTCATCTACAGCTTTCTAACGCGCACCGAAGAGTTTTGGGCCTGAACCGACTGAAACGGAAACTTGGCCTACCTTGACTAAAAGTCTAGCTTGTCTGAAGAAAAAGTAATCCTAAGCCGCGACGTTCCCACAACCGTAGTTCCCTTTGTGTGCTGTGTTCGTTTGGTGATGTGTTGTTTTTGTGCCATCCCAAACTTTTGGAGTTGTGGCCAAAATGTCATCAAACATGGAAGGATCCTTTGGAAAAATGGCATTTGTCGAGAATTTCAAAGACGACGGGTCATTGTTGCCGCATGTAGAACGCGAATTCCTGCGGTTCCTTCATTACTACGCCTGGAAACCTCTTTAGTCTCCATCATTTCATGAATAACAGGTTTCAAGACAAGTGGCTGTTTTTAACGTCTTAAAATCCTTGCAGTTCGGCGCGGGTGTGCAGACTCCTTCTATCCACGGGTTTGATAAAACAGTGCCATTAATACAGCTGTTAGATAAATATTAAATGCAGACAAACTGTTCAATTAAAGAACACAAACATCACTTCAGTGTGAACCACTTCCTTCAGGTCCCACCGAGGATATGACAGATATTCAGGCCCGCACTCTTTCAGAATCTCGCTTAATTAGTAATGTCAACGTTTCAAGGACGGGCTCCTTTTTTAATCTGGAACGTTCAAAGATAATGATTTTTTTAAAATATCTAAATAAGTGTCAAGCAAACTGTAATGAGTCGTGTGGTATTTTTACAGCTTCATGTATAATTGCACAAAGAAAACACAAGCAAAGGATTTTTTTGGCTCCAAGTTCTCAGAAATGAAAGATAAAGATGTTTTGCATATAAAGCAAGCTTATCTATTTATGCCTTAATGGCTTTTTCTGTCCCAAAATAGAGAATAGGACTGTCAGAATATTTGCCAATAATATTCTCCACTATTTACATAAGATAACTAAGAGGCACTGAGTATTGAAACCAGATGTATATGTACACTGTCACTGTCTGTGTATCAGTCTCAGCTTTTCCTGTTGTAGGGAAAGCTAAGAGGACCAAAATTTGCTATATTTACTAAATGCCAAATTCATCAGGGGCAGAACTGACTGACTATCTAAGCTGATATAGCTCCAGAATGTACACTTGTGATCTGGTTCATCCGCAATATTTGTCTTTATTGGAGGCACACATGTGAATTCTTAAAGGCAACAAATTAAAGACTTCACATACTTCTGTGACATCTTGGCAAACTTAACCAAAACCTCTGGAAGACAACTGCAGACATGTACAAGTCTGGTTCATCTTTTAGTACAAATTCCATCTCTCCAAATATGGAAAAAATCTTCCACAAATAGACAAAGATTTGCGCACATTTGTAATGGAAGTGCAGCTTGTGATATGGGTCTCTCCAATGTAAAACAGGCCTAACCTTCGGTAATAGCAGCTCTGTCAGGAAGAATTGGCCAAAATTTTGGCAAACAATTATGAGGCGTTTGTGGAAGGGATGCCCAAAACATTTGATCAAAGTCATACGCTTTAGATACTGTCTTCATGATCCAGCCGTTTGGAAAACAGCAATAATTTTGCCGATGCTAGCTGATCTAGAACAAGAACTGCTGAGTCTGATTTAATGTCAGACAGTGAAGAAAAACAGGTTACCTTGACTTTCTTGTACAGTGCATCGTAAATATGATTCTTCACTGTTTTCCCCACATCCAGGAATGACGACGGCGTCCATGGAGCCCGTAGGAGTCCTGGTGGAAAGGGGCGCCAATGCCACCGTCCCACCCGTGAGCTCTCAACAGGACGCAGCCGCTACCGTCACCATCGGCACCATCCTCTCCATCATGTGCTTCGTTGGCGTCTCGGGGAACATTTACACCCTGGTGGTCATGTGCCACTCCATGAGGACCGCGGCGTCCATGTACATCTACATCATAAACTTAGCTCTGGCAGATCTGCTGTACCTTCTCACCATCCCCTTTGTGGTGTGCACACACTTCCTGAAGGGCTGGTACTTCGGGGACGCGGGGTGTCGGATATTGATCAGCATGGATTTCCTGACCATGCACGCCAGCATTTTCACCCTTACCATCATGAGCACAGAGCGATACTTTGCGGTGCTCAAGCCCCTGGACACGGTCAAGCGGTCTAAGAGTTACCGGAAGGCTATCGCGGTGCTGGTCTGGGTATCCTCTCTAATCCTCACTTTGCCTATGATTGTGACCATTCAGCTTACGACAGTTGGGAAGAAGGCAATGTGCCTGCCCACTTTATCCCAGCAGTCTTACAAGATTTACATCTCTTTTCTGTTTTGCACAAGTATCGTTGCTCCGGGACTGATCATTGGGTATCTCTACATCCAGCTAGCACGGACTTACTGGATATCGCAAACAAAAAGCTTCAAGCAGACCAAGAAACTACCTAATCAAAAGGTTGGTACTTGGCAAATGATCTGTTTAGAGTGCTTTGTAAAAGCAGTAACGTTTTTTTCACAAACATCACATCACTTGCCTAACTACAACTTGCACCAAACTTTGACGTATTTTATTTAGATTTAGGGTGACAGAACACCATAATTATGACGGAGTATTAGGGCTACACTAAGAACAAATTAAAAATACAAAAATAACATTCCAAGAATAAAATCAAACATTTACGATAGTCATAATATTACGAGAATAGTTTCATATGAGAATAAAGTCATTACATTTTGAGAATAAAGTCACGGGATTATATGAATTAAGTCGCATTTTCGTTTCGTTAGTTTTCCTTTGGCATCAATAAACCATTTTTGAATTTGAACTGAATTTGAATTCTTGTAATACTATGACTTTATTCCTGCAATATTATGACTTTATTCTAGTCATTTTTTTCCCCTTCAAGTTTCTCTAATACTCCGTTGTACATTATAGATAATGAACGATCTTAAAAGTTTGGCATACATTTAATTCATCCCTTTCGTAATCCGATGCCCTTAATCAAAATGAAGTCCTCAAGTTTTGTTAGAGGACATTAGTGAACAACCAGCATGATGACGGTCGAGAAACACGGCGGACGTTTGTGACGTTTTAAGGGAGGCTTTGGTTATGAAACAACACCATAAAATGACAGGAGTGTGGTACAACTGCAAAGCTACCAAGGCATGCTCAAATGAACAGGTCATTTAAGCAGGACGCAAGGAGAGCATTAAGGGAAGCAGCCAAGAGCCTGATTGTGGTTTTTCTTAGAAAAAGTAACATACTCACATTAAAAGGAATGTGCAACTGAGTACATCTGTACATTAATTTAGTGAAGAGTATACAAGATGTGCATGGATAAATGTGTTCTTCAAGCTGCTGTACTTTTTTGCTCACAATTGGGTACCAAGGCTTTCATTCACTCTGCTCTGTTTTCCTTGAACTTACTGCAAGAAACTTTGAGATTGATTGAATTTCTCTCGTTTAGTGCTTTTACATCCAAACTACAAGTTCTTGAGGCAGATTTAATTACATGTGCCTGTTTTTGTTTTTTAAATTGCTTGTCATTTACTTTAAACTGTTACTTTGTATGTTGTATTTGTTGCTGCCTCTTGGCCAGGACTCCCTTAAAAATGTTTTTTTTTTTTTTATCTCAAACTTTATATTGATACAATAAATAATATATATATATATATATATATATATATATATAAATTAAAATTGTGCATAAAAAACTGACAACAAGAAGTGAGATAGTGTAATGGAGTTTGTTGGGATCTGTCGTAACGCTACTTTTTGTTTTTTCCCACCCCTGCTAATCTGTTGTTCACACTCCAGTCCAGTAGGTGGCGACAATCTCTCTTATAAATTAGATACCAGCTGTTTGAAAAGAAGAAGAAGCAAAGACGCCATTATAGAAAAGAATAACTAGTGTCTTGGAAAATTATAATAGTGCTGCAAAAATCCAAAGAAAATGTTGTGGTGATAAGGAGAGACGGGAAAATGTAACATTTAGAGGTTGAAACCCGCAACTGATGAAAAATATCCAGCAACAAACCCAACAGCAGCAATTCGGCGCAAGTCTAGATTGACGTTAGAAACAAGAACGGAGTGAGGAGGAGGAGAGCGAGAGGCCGGAGGAAGGTGAGCCGGACAGAGGTGCAGCCACCTGGGATGATGAGGGACAGAATGGTGAGCAGGAACAGACGGATACAAACAACGACGTACGAGGGCCATTGTAGATAGAAAGGAGGAGTACAGTTCGTTCAAAAACTCAGAAATCTTCTAAAAAAAAAAAAAATTGGAAATTTCTGAGTTTAAAAAGTTTAGAATTTTTTTTACTTTTGAAACTCAGAAATGTCCAGAAATGTATTTCTGGAATTTTTTTTTTTTTGGACAATCTTAAGAATTTGAGTTTTTTCTAGCAAATTTTCCACTTTTGAAACTCAAAAATGTCCCGAGTTTTTTTTTCTTTTTCTTTTCTAGATTTTTTTCTTTCTTTCTGAGAATAATCCTTTTGGCGAAAATGTACCACAACTTTCTTTTTCTATCCACAATTGCCTTAATGCCTGTCACTGATACAGGGACACAGATCAACCTATTTTCTTACCACCCTTTCAAAAGGACAGCATCTCTAACTGTACAGCAAGTGCTTAAACGCAAAGCACATAGAGTGGCTCCAATACTGAGCAGAACACTGCACTGTGCATTATGCTTGCCGAATAAACACAATGAATGTATATGTTTGCGAAATCAGCCATTTTTGATACGGCCATAATATATTATTCACCAAACTGTTTATCAAAAAGACGAAAGCTTTTTTGCCGTGTTTCCATGAAGCGAATTTAGTTTAGAAATCTCAATTTCACAATTGTGTCGTTAATGGATCATATAATTGCCGCTAATGGCCAGTCTATTTCTGGTCAGAGTCCTTCTGTCTCCCACCACCTGATTTGAGTGAAGGGGGGAATAATTAATAGCTCTACAGATTTTACTTTTCAAGAGTATATCACATTCTAACAATTATTTGTGGTTGAACGGATTTCTGAAATCTTCATTTTCCCATGTTCCTCTAGGTGCTGTACCTGATCTTCACCATCGTGCTCCTCTTCTGGGCGTGCTTCTTGCCCTTTTGGATCTGGCAGCTGCTCAGCCAGTTCTGCCCCTCCTTGCCCCTCTCCCCCAAGGTCAAACGCAACATCAACTACCTGACCACGTGCCTGACGTACTCCAACAGCTGCATCAACCCGTTCCTCTACACGCTGCTCACCAAGAACTACAAGGAGTACCTGAGGAAGCACAAGAGGTCGTGGTCGGCCGGCAGCTACTTCAACAGACGGAACCGTTTCCAGCGGTCGCCCCGCAGGTCGCCGTCCGCCAGCAGTCAGCAGTGCACCGAGAGCTTCATGCTCACACACACGGCTTCCCTGCGCGCTCACAACAGCAGCCTGTGCGGTAGGAGCAGCCTTCTTCTGGCTTGAATTAGTGTAACGTGTGTGTGTGTGTGTGTGTGTGTATCTCCCCTTTCAACATCAATATCTTTCAACAATGAAACCTTGGCAGCAACCCTGACGCTTTAGTCCCGGGGTGTCAAACACGTTTTCATTCTGGGCCCGACCAGTAATCCGAATGTTCTTGAAGAGCCAGAATGTATTGATAAAACTGTTAAAACATCAGTGAATAGCTGTTTGTTTTTTCGCCGTTCAATACGTGTTTCTTAAAATTAAAATTAAATAATGTTGAACTGAACTGAATTTTTTTCACACTGCTCAGTCCATACAGGATTTTTTTTTTTTTTTTTTTGCAATCAAAATT
This sequence comes from Girardinus metallicus, assembly GCA_903067095.1. Taxonomy (NCBI): domain Eukaryota; kingdom Metazoa; phylum Chordata; class Actinopteri; order Cyprinodontiformes; family Poeciliidae; genus Girardinus; species Girardinus metallicus. The sequence continues at coordinate 14,453 of CAEGAE010006590.1, forward strand.
ACAGATTTTGTGGAGCTAATTTAGAAATATTTGCAAGGAATTTTAATGATATTAGCGCTAATGTCTCGTGTTAAATGTGACTTTCCGTGTCGATCACTGACTATAACTTAACGTCAAGTAAGGCAGAGGCAGCAGCCACCTAGACCCAATGGGATTTTTTTTTGGCAGTAGAGTTGTGAAAATTTTGCAGACTCGTGAAAAACTGTAGGGACTACTTGATGTAATTTGGAGGGCCACATACGAAGCTACGGTGGGCCACATTTGAGTTTTTGTGAAACTGACTTTTTCAGGTGCAGAAGACAACTATTTTAATTTATTTTATTTTTTCATCCTATAAGAATGCCATGCATAGTCCATTTGAAAACTGAGAGACTCTGGCGACTGAACACTCGCATCACCTATTAAGTTACCATGTGGAAGTAGCTCAGGAGAGTAGCAACGGCGCAGCGTGAAAACAGATATGGGAAAAGAGCAAAGTGTCCGCGGAAATCTGCTGAGAATTCGATCTTTGTGATGCAGTTGTCATGATTCTTTTATTTGCATTTGGATGTTCCAAATGAAAATGAATATTTGTGCTTCATACCTGCAACATCCAAAAAAAAAAAAACAAGTCTCAGTTCGGGGTAAAGTCTCACACGTACTTCAATTCGAGTACCTCAAGACAATCTCACTGCAAACGTCCGGCGCACCCATCCGCACAATGATCGATTTATTTATCTGTTTTTACGTTTTTATGGCTGCGTAGAGTGTCGCAGCTTAAACTGCTCGGCTGTGTTCACATCATTTGATTAAGGAAATGGAGAAAAAAAACGGACCAGGTGTGAAAACAAATGTATTATTTCCTTAGTAAAAGTTTGAGATTGTGTTGTTTCAAAAATATAAAATTGTCTCTTATAAGGTCCATATTTTAAACAATGATTAGCTGAACTCCCCTGTTGTAATTTGTCCTGAATTTTCCAAATCTGTATTGCTTTGACTTCTGGCAAGTACAGGGATGATACTATTTATGACTATATGAAAACTCCTTGGAAGGAAAAAAGAAGAGATATTTTTCACTACTATTTTTTATATTTTTCGCTACTGTCTTTACAAAGTTAGTGTGTTTGTGAGATTCTAGACAGTTACCAAAATGGGGCATTTTGGGACTACTTTTTTCCAAAGATGAAGGATTATTTCAGCTTCCTTTTAACTCGAGGGTTGGAAAAACACTTTTCTATATTTGTACATGTGCCTGCCGGTTATGAGTCATGCATGCATTAAAGGGCTTTAGATGTAGGGCACAAAGGTTCCCTACAGGGAAAGCAGGGTGAGGAAGAGCAGATTGATGGGAAATGGAGGGAACACAAAGTAATGTCTGTACAGGTGGAGCTGACAAACAGAAAAAAAAAACCAAGCAGCTGCAGTTCAACGCGGGGTCTGATTTGATTCTGCTGCAGGTAATATCTGCTATATAGGTAATGAAATATCAACGCAGAAGTTTGATCAGAATTAAGTCCCAATGGATAAAGCAGAATTTCACAGCTCTCTCGTCATGCAGGAACGCAGACAGAAGAACAAATCCAAAGCTTGCGATCAGATTTAGAGGATGGTGTTTCTTGGTTAGCTTTGTTTGCTGTAGTTTCTGCCCATGCTGCCTGCTTTATTTACCGTCAGGATTTCAATAAGCCACACCAACTATAACTCACATGAATGTGGAGGACGACACAGAAAGGCTACACCCACTGCAGAGATGGAACAAATTTAAAGGGGCAGTATTATGTATTTTACAAGTACATAGTGACATTTTTATGGCACAATCAAGTATCTGTTACTTTCAGTTGTTATAACATGTTGTATATATCTAACATGACTTGAAATTGGGCCTCTGTCTCTTTAAAAACTCCTGCTCTTTCTGAAACTCTGACTTCAGGATGTCATCACAACGTGGCTACTCTATTAATCCTTTAGCAAAGTTTTCGCCTGCTACCAAAAAGTAGCTCCTATAATGAGTTCAGGCGTTTGCTAATTGGTGTTAGCTAGTCTGAAGGAGCTGAGTGGGCGAGGGCTGTTCTGTGTGGCAGAAGCTCAGAAACTGCAGCTCAGAGGAGGAGCTTCGTCCTAGAAGGCGGAGCTAGGTCCATCCAGGTGTCTTACACAGCTGAATGGTTGCCACGGGAGATTAAGATTTCTCAAGCATGTATGAAAGAATCAAGGCACATATGTTTTTGATGCAGGAGTAACATTATAACATGATGTAAAAGTCAAAAATGTCGATTTCACATAACACTGCCCCTTTAAGAAGCTCCTACTCTAACACTCCACCTGCTCTGTTGTGATGAGTGTTGTCATCACAACAGCATTCCTCCGTCAAGTGTTTCACGTTTTCACCAGCATTTCACTGAGAAGTGGTTCATATAACGAGCTCAGTAGATGTGCAGTTACACCAAGTCAGAATTAAACAAGCCAAAAGCCAGTTCTGCACTTCTAGATCATTTGAAACAAATTGCGAAACATTTCCGCAGCTCGTCTTGCTCTCGGAAACACAAAACGCTGAATTGTCTGTTCCTGTGAGACGGACATAAAGTTACATCATCGGCAGTCACCATGTAGGTTAATGGTCAGTAAGCGGGTGCGCTTTCGTCATCTGCTTTTCCTCCAATATGTGGTGTAATATTATAAAGAGACATAATCCATTTAATAGCAGCTTAAGTATTTTTACTGTTTCTTGTTTTTTTGTGTCTCGCCTCAACTTTACCGTGGTTTTCCTTGTAAAACACCTCATATACTTCACACCAAGCTTAGTTTTAGCAGCTAATAAAACACACACTCTGTTTACGCATCTTCCAAAGTGCGAATGGCGCTGGTTTAATAAAATCCAGACAATACATCTGCTGTGACTCTGACTGGGGTTGGGTTAGGGGAGAAGCAAAGAAGCTGACTCATGCCTACACTGGTTTGTCAAGCAGTCAACCGTTTCTTTGCTCCTGTGGAACGACTCCGCTCCTGGATTTACGTCTTCCCTCCTACAGGCGTGTGATGCTGCATATTTTGGTAGCGAACCGGTACGAACATCTGAACTTTAGGGGTTTTTGTGGTTTTTCCCTTTGAATTATTTTGTTGAAAATTTTGACAGAAGTTTATAGATGCCTACAAAATACTTTAATAACATATTGACGTGGTTTGTGTCCGTTTTTTCTAAATGAAGTGCAAAGAATAATTTTTTTTATGGTTGAGGCGAGAGACTTCAATACAAAAATAAAATCAAATTTCAAGATGGAATCCGAAACTTAAATATTGAGATCAATACCAATTTGGTATTCATATTATTTATATATTTGGATTGATCCGTCCTACAGCAGGAAGGCACGTCAGTCTCGTAGGGTTGTGTTTGTTAAGCTGCTAATAAAGATTTAGTTTTTTGACCACAACTACCCCAGATGAGCCTAACATGAAACAGGTTTAAAATGGGAGAAAACCTCTTAATCTTCACTGTAAAGTATGGTGTGACGATCACGCTCTTTGGCACATTAAATGTAAGGCATCGTGGATCACAGTAGATTTAAAAAAAAAAAAAAAAAGTCTTGTGACTGTCATTATTTTATATTGAAAGATAATGAAGCACAACATCTGGTCAGTTCAGTGCAGAAGTTGTTGACCAGACACAACATCGACCTTCTTCCTGAGTCATCCAAGTTGTGATTGATCTCTTCTTAATTCAACATAGATTCCAGGATTATGCAAAATACTAACAATAAGTGCCCGACATGAAATTTTCTCTTTCCAGATACGCCTATAGCCACCCATTACAATCGTTCAAAAAAATCCACGAATTGGCAAATTTTCATTGAATATTTTTGAAGAAGAAAAACCTTTCAAACGTGTAAACGTTAAGTATGATTTTGCTTTCAGTGACTTCTTAAGAAAATGCTGGTTGTAATGACCTCAAGTTACAAGTTAAAGAAATATGTATTTTTTTTTTTTTTAAACTTTTGTAACATTATTCTACCACAATTTAGCAAACAACATTTTAAGGCTTTTCACACACTCTGCAGGTTTGGGGTAAGGGGTCAAATGTGAACCTCGTCTTGTTTGCCGTGGCGATGGCAGGCTCACCGAACGGATTGGGTCAGGCAGGACTCCCCACGGGCTGCTTGCAGAGAACATTGTTCTCTTTAGTGAGAGTAGAGAGAGGTAGGAGGAGAGCCGGGAGATGTTGAGGTCAAAGGTGAAAAAAGGCACCAGAGGCAAGTCAGAATATGTGGATCTATGTGGACGTGATGAATGTTTTGAGGAAGACGAAGAGGTTTTCTGAAGGTAGAAGAACTCATCTAGCTCCCAAAGAACAGGAGAGGTGAAGAAGAGAGCAGAAGTGATGCTTGTTAGGGAGGATTTGTGACAGAATAATGGCCAAGGCAATAAAAAGGAAAGGGTAACTACATGGTGTTTTCTGCTGTGACATCTTCTTTGGAGAGAGGTTAGCTTTCCTGGAGGTGGAGGAGCTGAAAAGATGGTTAGATTTTCACAGGAAGCGACCGAGATGGACAGGATTAGAAAGGAATAAATTAGAGGGACATCTCTGGTTTAGCAGTTCGAGATGAAGTGTAAGATGTCTGGGTTAGATGAGTTGGATGTTAGACAAGAGGGCTGCATGGGAGGAAGGAAGGAGGAGGATTAGAAAGATTAATTCAGGAAGATTGTGCAGAAGGTCGTTGACACAGAAGAGGATGGCAAGAACAAAGTGGGATTGAGACAGATGTTTGGGGACGGGGGTGTCTAATGAAAACAGCTAAATGAAGAAGAAGCCTCTTTTGTCTTGCTTTTAGCAGCAGTAAGATGTCGCAGGCCAACAAACAACGCCTGCGAACATCACATTTCTTCACATCACAGCCTCAAATGCCAGCGTCTCACAGGAGCAGCTACATTGGGAATGAACTGGAAAGAGTACTGGTACACTTCTGCTAATCCTCTAATAGCGGAGCTCATTTTTTGTTTAGCACTTCAGCGCTTTTGCTAACTCCGAAGACATTTAGCTCACTTAGCTTCCCGTAAATGAATTGTTTCTAAAGAGTTAATTCACTTGGCCGTTTTGTGAACTTTCAGTTGAATAAAGTTCGACATCTGCGTCGAAGCTTTGGGCATCGACTGTTTTCGCTTACATTCATGCTCCTATTTGAAGTGGGTGAAGACTGTTTATGTTACGTTTCCTCTCCTCAAGTTCTCCACCCGTGATGCGGTGCAGCAAACGATGTTCATTCTGTACCCAGAATGCATCGCAGTAGGACACAGTTTAGAGTCTGATGTTCTGCGTACTTTCTGACGGTCGCCCCCAAGTTAATATCTGTTAGTTAGCTTTACTCAGCAACTATAAAACTAAAAGTGAAAGGTGAGTGAAAGGTGTGTTCCAAAAAAAATCACTTCTTGAAGCGCAACCGTACAAGTAGGTGTGGAATAACAAATTTGCCCCTGTGGAGGGCGATTTAGCGCTTTAGCATTAGCTTCCGCTAAATACCACGTTGGTGTAGTGTTTTAGCATTAGTCAAACTAATGTTTATGATTAGTGCCTCGACGTTAACACAACTAACTTTGTAGTTAGCCATGCCCAAAACTAGCTACTTATTTTTCAACAACAAAAATGTAAAATTGCGGCACAGATATCCACTTATCCCCAGTACTCTGTTACTTTGAGTTTTCATAATGTCTATTATGTAATATCCTTGAAGAATGTCTAAGAATGTATTTTAGTAAAGTGGAAAAATGTGAGACGGTTGAATGCGGAGTACTGTTGCTTGGCACTGCACGACTTTGACTACATTTGTCGCCACACGCTCTTAAATTTTTAGAATGCAGGCCATTTTATTTTGTAGAAGCGCATAAAATGTTAACCGCATTGCCAGCTGCTTGGAAGGGAACACGCGAGTTACCTAACTGATACTGACATTTATTATGGAAGCCTGAAACTTGGAGAGAGAAATAAGGAATTGTAGGACCCAGGGATTTATTTTTTAATGTTTTGGAAAGCATGTATTACCTTGCTAACTCTAAGCAGAGTGTATATGTTGCCACAGTGGCAAAAGACAAAAATAACCCGTTTGACGAGTGGAGTTGTTCCATTCATATAAAACATTCATATTCCCAATGCACTACGACATTTATTCTTGGCTTTCACAAAGCGTCCCAGGAAAGTACTGGGCATATGGCAGAATGTGGACATTGTTTCAGTCAAGTCTTTGCACCGGTTTCATGTTGTTATAAAATAAAAACCTCACCCAAAAAATGGTCAACAAGCAAAGTCTGTCTGCTGGTCTGTTGTACCGTATTATATCCATGAGGAACAGACATGAGATTACATTCTCTCTGTGCAAGCAGCATGGTTCTGATAAGTTCCTTCTCTCGACCCGTTCTAAAAATACAGCTGTAGATCTCACATGTTCATTGTTGCACTGGCAAGTCTGAACTCTTGTCTCTTTCCTGGTAGATAAAATGAGGAAATCAATCAGCAAAGCCAAGGGGGGATTTTCAAGAAAGCATAACGGAATCATCGGCATACCGTGTTAAATGAACTTTTCTCTGTTTTCTCTTGCCAGGGGGAAGCAGATAAATTAAGACATACAGACTTTTTGCAGTGCATTTGTTCTACTCGTATGCATTATTCATTAACAGTAGAGTGCTTCTGTAATTTTTACAGTTTTAAATGTGGAGCTTCCCTCTCAGGAAAAGGTCAGATTCCTTTGAGCTGGTAAGAAGAAGCAAATAAGAAATCAAAAGATGAACCTAAACAACACAGTTTGAAATATTACTCTGTTTTTCTCTGGGAGTGCTAAAGTTGATTGCTGGTTACTCTATCAAAGATTACATTTACATATATCTAAGAATTTATTGTACCGTTATGTAAATATTCTTTTTTTTCTTTTTTCTTTTTTCTTTTTTTTTTGCTGTTTAGCGTAAAGTAGGAGTTTCCAAGTCCAGTTATCGAGAACTACTATCTTGCAGCTTTAAGATGCTTTCCTACCAGGCCTCTCTAGAGCCTGATGGCTGCTGCAGAGGGAATTCAGATATTTGTTGGTCTGTTGGAGAGTTGAAGAAGCATGGTACCTCTCCAGGACTTGATTTGGGCGCCACTGGCCTAAAGATTCAAGCAGTTCAGATTTCAACTTTCAAGACGTATCTCGGCTCGGCTGGTTCTGGACTAAACAAAATATTCATAATTTAATTCTGTAAACATTTATTCAGTTAAACGATGTAGTTTTGTGGTCCTCTTTTTACTGATAGACTATTTCAGTAGTAATAGTAGAACATGCGGATTGATCCTTTCATACTGGGAGTTAGTCTTTACCTAAAGTGGTGTAATACAACTACAGTAGGCATCTTGTGATAGTAAGACAGACCAAGAGATGGGTAGATAGAGCTAATCTTTGCCTGAATCATTTTTATTTTCAGACTTATACATATGCCCATGAGGTGTGTGTCTCCATCGAAAGAACAAGATCCTGGTTCCAGGCAAATGTGCTGTTTTCCGTAGGTTACCCAGATTTACCCTCTGAATAGAGACAGCGCTACCAAACTTCAGGGATAGAAGTCTGGAGCTCTGTTCAGGGCAACCTCTGTTTAGATCCTTCGTTCCTCTTCATTTACTGAGTCGGCCGAGGTGCTTCGGATGTTGTCGAGTTTAAAAAACTGAGTTTTTGTTCATGAGACAACAAATCACAAAACTATTTCTCTCCACTGATGATTCACTGATGACACAAGGCTTTGTTATGCAAGGATGTTCCTTTGTTCAACTCGCTGCACTCATAGCATCTCACAGCGAGAAAAAGCAACAATCAAACAATGCATACATGTTTTACACAATGGGTGACATGCAACAATAATACAATGATTGATTATAAGAAGAAGCAATCCATGGTTAAGCCTTAGAATCTCCCTTATTGTGCGCATGCTCTTTCAGTGGTGGTCAAACCTCTCCTTGTCTATCACCCTCTCTGCCCTGTAATTATCTTATCTTGCGCTGTTGCTGTGGTTGCGTCACCAACCATAGCCTCAGTTTGTTGATGTAACTTCTGGGTTAATGACACATTGTGTTCTGTGTCAGACTACCACATTCCCCACCCCAAAATTACTTGTTTTTACGACTTTAACAGCGTCTAATCAGGATACAGCTTGAGAGCCTCTCTTTGAAGGTTTTCTAGGGATTTCAAACTGCGAGGACACAAGCACAGATCCACAATTTGTTGAAGGAACCGGTCCTTTGTGGACAAGGGCTGTCTTGGTATCCCCCTGACCAAACTGGAGAATCCAACTACCCATAATCCTATGGTTAGCTAACCCTAACCCTAGGAGGAGGGACATCTGGATTTCCCTCTCTGACATGTAGAACATGAATGGATGAATTGTTTTTCTATTCCATCAATAAGGTCACTGGCCTTAAACTGATGCTTAACTCTTTACTTGTTCTCATTGACACTGTAGTTGAGGTAAATGGTAAATGGCCTGTACTTGTTTGGTGCTTTATCAGGTCCAGAGGACCCCAAAGCGCTTCACACTACATTCAGTCATTCACCCATTCACACACACATTCACACGCTGATGGTGGCAAGCTACCACATTGTAGTCTGCCATAAACCGGCACCGCCAGGCCCTCTGACCACCACCAACAGCAGGCAAGGCAGATGATGAGTCTTTCCCACGGACATAATAACAGAGACGGACGGCGCGGGCGTCCGAACCAGCAACCCACTGATTACAGAAAAAAATGACTACAGCCATCGCCCCAAAAGAGAAGTATAGTAATAAAACCACCTGACTACAGGTGATTTGGTTCACCTGTAGTCAGGCGAACAATATTATCAATATTGAGGACTTCCTGCTCCGCTCGACCATATTTGATGACTTTCAGACATCTTGTCTTCACTCAGTCATGTAAAGATTTAGTTTTTGTTCAGACTTGAAATTACCGATTTCAAAGACCTTTTCAGAGTGATTATTTGAACTAGCTCCTTTCACTTCCTTGTGGGTGGCGGGGTTTTAATTTTGTTTTTCTGGAAAAAGGTTTATAATAAGGTTTATGTATTTTTGGAAGGATAAAAAACTTTTTGCCCCAATAACTGCTGCTGACTTCAGTTAGTGAAAGCACAGACATCATCACTGCAGCAGAAGCAGATTTATGTTTGTTTCTTACTTCGTCAAAGCCCATTCCCCATAGTCGGAGTGGAATTTGAGAGCCTCCACTTCTGTCAGTAATTTGAGTTTGTCGTGCTGGTTGCTGCTGATTTTGCCTGAAGGCTTTTGCCTCAAGCAGGTTTAAGAACTCCGATTTTCCAGCTTCTCGCTAACACAATGGGAGCTCCCTCCTAATGACAGCATACAACCTCTCCTCTTTACAACTCAATAACTGCAACTCTGTAAACTACCAAATTCAGCTTGTAGAAACTTCTCTCTCATAATATTGCTTCTTTTTTTTTTTTTTTTTTACGTGCAGCTGTTATTTAAAGTAAAACGCTCCAATTACAAAGCCATATTTCTGCTACTTGTCAGCATGTGAAGTACTGTCACGACTGGTATGCTTCCATTCTGACACAGGTTTCTATTTATAGACTTGGAGCACAACCTGGATTGCACTTCACTGTTGATGACAGGCAATTATGCACTATGTTGTGTTGCACAAAACTCCAATAAAACGTGTAGAAATTTGTGTCTTGTCAGAGTGACCAAAATGTTATATTTTAAACTAATAACATGATGTCATTAGTTTGGATTCTGTCTTGTGTCAAGCCATTTCATTAGTTAGGTAGCCTCTATTTCTACCCTTACAAAAGAAATCCCATGAAGTTCACATGTGACTTTCACATGTGATTTTCATGGGATTTCTTTGTAAGGGTACCTAACTAATTCCACTTAATTCTCATCTCCGTTCACTGATCCGTCTGGGGTTTCTCCCATTGATCTGGACTTCTTCAGTAGAATTTGAACTGACATCGATTTTGGTTTAGAATTGCAGTCTGTCTGTAGTTTCAGCAACGGCAGTAAAGGTAGCGAATGAAGCCGTCCAGTCCGCGTCGGCCAGATGTTGAATTTACATTAACAGCCATCTTGTTCGGCTCAGCACTTCTCTCTTGGCAATGGAGGATGGTTGTTTACAGCACAGGCAATTTCCTGGAAGCTTCATAGCACCGAACTGGCGCGCTAAACACGTCACGGGTCAACATTAGTGATTGGGTAAAATTTAAAACCTCAGCAGTAATTAGTGTTCCCGTTGAGCTGGTATGCACCCAAGTGTGTTTGCTGTTAACATCATTTAGTTGTAAGAGCCAGAGACAATGAGCAAAATGACAGCATTTATATGCATGCAGTGTGTTAAATGCACAAGAAATCTAAATGACTGTATAAAGTTTATTGTTTTTGACAGAATAAGCAACAAGATGACCTCATTATATCAATATTTATCCCAAAGGGACAAACCTACCAAGCCACTGGTCCTCCAGTGCCCATATTAAATCCGCTTGTGGTTTGGCTCTGCTGATTTTCCATTCATGTGTATCTGGGTGAGAGCCTCTTACTGTGTCTGTTGTTTAGTGGAGATTTTCACACAGGGCTGAACTGGGAGGAATTGTTGTTCAGAGGAACAATGGTCTGATTTAAGCTTGAGGCTTGACATGTTCCTATGGTGCAGAAACGTTCAGCTGCCTTGCTGCATATATGCATCGAGGCAATAAAATTCCTAAAGGTTTTTTTTTGGCGCGAGATCACCGCTTATTAGAATGAGACAATATTTCTGGTTTCATGCAACAGCATCCAGTTACTTCATCCGTTTTAGATTGCTAAATAAATGTTAGGTCCACAGTAAACGCATAATCTTACACAAAACCAGATTCTAATTAAATATTCCATGTAATTGCCTCCTAAATCTAATTACTGGATGTCCCACACTTGGTGTCAACAACTGCCTTGAAGCATTTGATAAATGGTAATGAGACTTTTACATTGCTGCAGAGGAATGCTTGGCCCTCTCTTCTTTGCAGGATTGTTTTAACTCGGCCACATTTAAGAGGTTTGAAGAATGAATGGCCAATTAAATGCCAATCAGATTTTAGTCCAGCGCCTCTGTTTTTTTCCCCGCCATTTTAACTCTTGAGAGGTCAATCTCTACTAAACGTCAGTGACTTTTTGTTGTATGTTAATGTTCTGTATATCAGTGTATAATGTGTTGATCTTTGGATTTTTAGCCTACTTCTTGTTGTGAGGCAGGTTTTCTTTTTTTTAACAGGTCAGACTTTGCTGTCACTAGTGAACTTGAACTCCACCTTCCAAATAATGCGATTAGTCACGGTTGAATCGTAATTTGACACAATAACTTTTTCACATCGGGACCAGTTTTGTTTCTTTTCCCAAAATATCATCTTTTGAAAACTATTTTTCACCCCTATTCAGCTCATTCTTTTTTCAGTTCAATGATCCGAAACATTTATGTGTGACCAAAACGTCAAAACACAAAAAATCTTTGAGAGGGGAAAGTCTTCGCCACAGTACTGAAGATCGCTCTTTACTGACTCTTTAGAAAAAGGTTTGACCTTCAAAAAAACTATTTTATTTGTGAAAACAGCTGGAAGGACAATTTTCTGTGCTTTATTGGAAACCTCGTCAAACAAGAATAGATTGACCTGAGTGGGGGCTCCGGTCTCTCTAGCAGACAAAGTAAGCTTCAGATTTCTAGGAGTTGCGAATATAAGCCGTGTCAGTTTGTTGAAATATTGATTCAGAAGAGAATATTGTGTATTGTTTTTGTTACAAATGCGTATCAACAAGAGTAGTTTGAAGGTCGGTGCATGATAGACTAAAGCTCAGGTTCCCTTTCTACAGGTCATTCTGACAGTTTCTCGCTGATTCCATCTCGCTTAGTCAAGACACTCAAGACGGAGCAAGAACTATCAATCTCCTTCCCAGAGATTGCATTGACTCGACTCCTTTTTGGGAAATGTAGATGAGAATTGCTGATCTTTTCTAATCATAGCAGATCTGAAGCTCTGCCGGCGATAGCTGCAGGAAGTGTTGTCTCGGAAACTACCGCCTGCAGTCGATAAATGTCCCAACTCACCCTTCCCCGCTGTCCAACAAGATCCTATGGAGATGAAAGGGGATTGAGTGCCTCTTTATCTTGGTTCATGTTAATCTTCTGAACCTGCTCTAAACAAAAGTCTTAAAACATTGAAACATGGGTTCCACTTATGATCTGAAGCACTTAAATACAACACACACACTTTCCTTTTTAGGGTCACAATCTGGTTTTCTCGAGGCTCATAAACTTCAGTACTTGCGCATCGTGGTGTCTCTACACCCATGACGGGTCATAAGGGATACAAAAGCTCCAACATCTGACATAGAGTGAGTGCTTTCAAATGTTGGAGGACAAGTTTTACGTTTAAGCATAAGAGCTTCTGGGTTTGTATGGGATCTATCTTGCAATTAGTTTGCGTTGTGTTTGTGTGGGAGCCCATGGCTTCTGGGGATGTATCGGGCTGTGCGAGGCTCTTACAGGCATCCGACCTTACTGACCTCCCATGGGTTAGCTTACCAGGCGAGGCGTTTATGGGTCCTCTCTGCCCTGGTCCCTCTAAGTTTTTAATTTGTAATTATTTAAAAAAAAAAAAAGTGTTTTGATGGATTTTTTTTTTCCACTTCCTGATTTTGCCTGATAAACACCATGGTGTCTAGTGGTGGGGCTGGTTTAAAGTGTTTAAGTGAGTTAACTGCAGGGTCGTGATTAATTTATCGCAATTAATCACATTTCAGTCAAACTATATGTAGACAAAATTAACAACATTTTCAATTCAAAAACCCTTTTTGCTGCTAAAATATTGAACACATAGGCAGAGAAGTTCAACAACATTGATATTGTTTTTAATCTGTTTTGTTTATTCAACCGTCAGATTGGTGCAAAGTGCTACTGTACTTATTGAGCTTTGAATGAACCCCTGATGTAGCGTCTTTAGAAATGTGGACTGTGGATGCTGACGTCAGCATCGGGGATGTCTGTGTTGCTGCTTTATGTTTAGCATTGCCATAGTATTTTATGCTTGAATAGTTTTATTGATGGGCTAGCTGCTTCTACTACAACTTGAAAACAACAATAATCTTTTCCAGCGTCAAATCAGATCGTTTATTGAAGCAAAAGTTTAAGCCCCAAGAGAAGCGCACTGGCCCACTGTTTGCAGATGTGCAATATATATATTTTGGGATATACCAGAAACATGCAAATATAAAGGTTCCAACGTGGGACTTTTTGCATAAAAAAAAATAAATAAAATTTTTAATGTGTTGAAATCTATTTAATTAATTAATCAGATATAGCACGTTAAAGTCTTGGTCCTTGTTGTAACACGACAACATTTAAAAAGGTTATGAAGATATGAATACGTTACAAGGCTCAAGGACATAAGGCGACGACACAACATTTCAAACCCTGGCTCATATAATCAAAAAACTTTCCTGGAGAATATGACTTCTAAAACTCAATGTGCTTCCTTTACAGCTGCCACAGCACAACGATTGAAGCTACAACCGTTTGAAAAGCAGACATGTGATTTGGGAGGCATTAAAGGCACAGCGACGTTATCTGAAAGTGTCATATGCCTGCATGGCTTTAAGTCCTTGAACAGGCTTCCAACCTCTGGAGGCAAACTGAGGGGAAAGAGATAAATGTAAGATGGGCATGAGCAGAAAGGGTGAGGTTGTGTCAGATGGCAGAAAAGCGTCACATCATTAAGAACTGTGCTGAAGGTAGAGTTGGGGGGAGGAATTGATAGATTGAAATTCTCAGAGAAACGCCACTTGGAATATTTATGCTTGTGTTGTTGCACTGAAGTGTGTGTGACCGACTCGGGACAGCCGTGTGCGTTTATCGTTCTCAGGTTCTCAACTGAACACATGCTTGTAAATACTTATCCACTGACCCAGGGTAAGAGTGTCTGCTGTCTGCACACAATCTGGCATTGAACCCTGAGGCAGTTAAAACCAGGGCATTACAAAACAGCCCACCCCATTCTCCTGAACTCATTGCTATTGCACTCCGGACAGGAGCATCTCATATTCTGTCGCCTCCTGCAGCTTCATTTGGGGATTCTGAAGAGATTTCAACAGAAATGGTTTCCACTGCAGAAGCTGTAAAATACATTTTGCATCTCAGGTTATAAGGTTTCTTTTTTTTCTTCTTTTTCTGGTCTTAAGATAGAAATTGCCCGTTGGACCATGAAGACTCTCGACACTTTCAGCTTCAGTCTCTGTGATTTGTCATGTTTGAACACCGCTTCATACATTTCTTCTAAACTTTGCTTTTGAAATGTTTAGTCCGGCTTCCACTTTTTCCATTGTGACTATAATTATTGGACCCCCCCAAAAAATGTGGAATTATATAGTGAGGGAAATACAAAAAAAAAAAACAGCCAAAGATTGTTAAAGTTAAATTACAATCTTTTGGTTGTAATTTAACTTTCACAAATAACAGCCCTGTCGTCCAGCAGGACTTCGAGTGATTTTGCGAGGCATTCAGAGTATTTACCTGTCATATTTATAAAAAACAAACAAAAAAAAAAGTCTTGAGCAAAGCAAAGAATCTCACATAATTGACATTTAAAAGCATGAAAGCTTGAGAGTGTTCTTTTGTTTTTGTCCAGCTCCCAACCTCCCTCTCTTTGAAAGCATGGCTGGCTCTTACAACCTTGTTTCTTCTCCCTTCTTCTGATGCGTAACTTCAAGAGGTCACTTCTCTAAGAGGTCATCACAGGTATTTTTAAAACTAACAAGAAACTTTCATTTATTTCACTACACTTAGTTGCAGTGTTCCATTGAACTTTTTTAGTTTATTGACTCTGTTTTTGGGGGGGAGGGGCTTTCCGTCCATCAATCCCCACTTAACCAGATAACCTCAGGTATCATTGCATATGGCGAGTTAGGAGGAAGAAGCTGATAAGGATCATGTTGAACGGGTCTCTTTAACGATGATCAGAAAACAGTGAAGCAAGAGAAAAAAAAAAAAATCTGAGAGGGTTTAGCCAATTTTATGGCAGAAATGTCAATGGCAGGCAAACAAGGCAGACGTTAATGATGTGTCAACACGCCATGTGGCGACGTCGGGATGCTGGATTTGATTGACTCCGTTCATTTTTCCCGTCTCCACCAGCAGCAGCGTCAACAAAGCAGTCTGTTTTGTCCTTGGAGATAAGAAGTGGTATCAATGTCCCCAGTAGAAAAACGTCCCAGCATTGGCCTCCCTTCCTTGAGATATCAAACTCTTGGCTCCGGACTCTTATTTCAGAGTTTCTCTGAAATATCTCGGTTCATGTGTTATTTATGCTGGAGAAGGAATTCATCTGAATCTGCTGCATTCATCAGTAATAAGCTCCCTGTGGCCATGCAGGATTAAGACCTGATACCTTCAGCGGACCCTCACTGTCAGACTAGGGAAGACTCGCGATGATTTATTTAATCACGTTCTGAAACAAAGCGCTCCCTCTTCCGATTGTCTTCCCCACGCCACGGGTTGTGAACAGCAAACAGTTTAGATACAGTGTTCAAGGAAACGACGAGGTCTTCCTCAAAACTCTATATTGTGATAGTATGGGGTTGTTTGCTGAGGGATTTGCACTCTGCAGGAGCTGATCTGGTGCAATAAATCACAGCCATGTAGCGGCCATGAAGAGCAGATGCAATCAATAGGACGTCTGGATGTTTGCTTACAGAACAGAATGGAAGCATAATGCGGCTCTGCAGCTTTATATTTCTTCAACTCTTTCCACGAGGGCAGTGAAGGCGCCTTTGAGCCTTGGCGACAGTGAAGGTGTTTTTGGTGCCTTGCAAAAGTTTTCCGAAACTTCTTCAGAACTTTATGACCAACAAGGAGTATTCATGGGAAGGTAAACGATATATGATTCTCATTTTCTATAACGGTTAGGGCAGCAGTTAAAATTTTTTTTAGTTATTGATTAATCAAAAATTCTGATGATGAATCATATAAAAAAATTCTCTCACTCTGCAAATTTTCCATTTAAGCCTTTTTTATGCAATATTAGAAATACTTTAAAAGACCCCAGTTAAATGAAGGACTTAAATGAAAAAAAAAAAATAAATTTGTTGTCTAAAATACAACTCGCTTGATAATTTGTAGCGAAGAATATATCTGCAGCACAAAACAAACCTAACATGCCCTTTCTGCTTGACTTAATAGCAATACAGTGTATGTTTTTAGATTAATAACTGGATAGCAAATAGCTTAAGGAGAGACTTTGTTTTTAAAGAATAACATTAATATTAAGTTTTCTGTAGTTCTAATAGATAGTTATTTTTGTTGGCATGTAAGATTTTCAGAGAGAATCTCATCTCTGGGCTGAAGGAATGCATCAACATCCTAAATGGAGATTCTTCTCACCTGGATCTGAACTTTTCTTCTGTTTGGCTCCAAATCATTAGAGTGGGAATAAAAACTGGAATGAGAGAACTCATCATTTAAGAGCCGACTCCCTTTGTCGAGGTAAAAGTGTTTGTGATGCTACCAAAGAGGAGAAGAGAAGAATGTCGTCCGACATGACTGTTGACCTTTTCCTTCACGTACGACCTTGTTTTCCTCTGCGGATTTCCTGTGCAGTTTTATCAGAGAGGAAGGGGAGAGCTGTCAGTTCAGCTGTGCTGGTGTTTTCCTCCAGCTAATTGTACAGTTACCAGGGAAACACCCAAGTTACCCCATCTCTTCTGTTTCACCTTTCAAGTCAATCTATTTATACTTCTTGGTCTTTCAATGTTTTGTCACGTATTTTATTAGGATTTGAAATGATCGCCTAGTAGAGAGTAGTGGATAAATGTGTTGTGGAAGCAAATGTTAATCTAAAAACTGTTGCACACATTTGTATTCAAGTCAAGCACCATTTAGAGTCACCTTTTGAGACTTTTCTCTACATAGATGGACACTTTTTGATCTCCAGTTTTAGTTTTCTTCCACACATAACATTTTGTAATAAGCTGTTTGCTTGTAAAAGACCTTTAGAACCTTTTTCATGCAATTGGACTTGAACTAATGACAAAGGTTACAGACTTTTGTAATGTGCTTGGTACTTTGGCCGACAAGTGGAAGCGCACAGCCAGCAGCGAAACCCACCGCAAGCTGGTGAAAATGCGCAGCAGACACGCTAAAAAACACAGATAATCCAACTGAAAAATGCTGCAAAGAAATGTTGCAATTACAAAAATGGAAGCAAAAACCTACTATTAAATCATATCCAAATGAAAAATGTTGCAACCACAGAAAATACAAACAAAAGAGAAAATGCTGCAAATAGCAAAAACTACTGGAAGCTGCAAACTTGCTCCACAAACAATAGTTCTCCAGACCACTAGGGGGAGTCTAGAGTAAGTAATAGTGCCTATGGAAATATTGTGATGTTCAATGACATTGTCAAAGACTGTGTTTCACAAAAACATGAAGTGTAACACACACTTCCTTCCATCCAGACTTCCTCTTTTCTTTCCTTCTTACCTTCTGGACTTCCCCTTTAAATCATCCTGTCTTTGCTGTAGACACATACACGTTTACAGTCTTTACTGAGAGTCTGGTCCCAAATGATTAGTCAGTCGACTCCCCCTATGATCTGGAGGACTTGTGTCTTGTGGAGCGAGTCTGCAGCATTTCATACTTGATGATGTTTTTAACTAATTAAGGCATTTTCCCAAACGCTCCCATTTCCTGTTTGTAACAAGAACAAATGCGAAAACGTGTAAGGGTTTCCTTTGCCAGGTATAACAGATTCTCTTGATTTATTCCAATCGTCCTCCCATTCCGAAGAGTTCATAAACATTAATGTCAGCTTAAAGGCTGATAGTAAAATGAAATGATCGTAGGATGAGAGCAGAGTGACCACAAGGTTGCCGGTCTCTGTGTCGGTTCGAATGTTGCAGTGTTTCTCAATCCTGGTCCTGAAGGCACAATGTTTCCCTGCTTCAGCACATCTGATTTCAATTGATGGCTGATTAACAACTGAACTGAAGTGATTTGAATCAGGTGTTTCAAAGCAGGGAAACATCTGAAGCATGCGGGGCAGAGCGCCTTTAGGACCAGGGCCTAATAGTGTGTCATCATCACTGACAGCTGGGCTGAGCTCCAGCTCCCCCCGTGACGCTAAACGAGACAGAGAAGGCAGAGAAGAAGACTTGTAACAGCGTCATCGTCTAAAAATGCTGCTCCAGAAACTCTGGTAAACAAGGAGGGGAGTACATCAAGAAGAAATCGGCAAGTAGCTTTAACGAACTACCAACCCACTTATTGTCCAAAACAATAACTTCTATATAGATTAGGGATGAACCGATTCACTTCTTTCACCTCCGATACCGATATCTGAGGCTAAGTATCGGCCGAGACGATACGATACAGAAAAACAGCTGAACTGACTGAAAATGTTTCCTTTTTTTAAAACAGAGACATAAATGTACAGCTCACTTAAAAACACCTATAGCTTCACAAGCTTGGTCGAACATGTGAAAACAACACAACTTTAATTTGTTCAGTCGGTGCAATTAGGAGTAGAAGAGCCGATGTAAAATAAATAATAAACTAAAACGGACAAAAATAAACGGCAACAAACCTTTTAAATGGTTCAGACAGGAACTAGGAATTCTAAATATAAAATAAAATAAATAGCAAGACGTCACATAGACCACAAAGCATAGAATTAGACTGTATAGATCTGCCCTCATGGATCAGATCTAGAATTACTTTCATACAGGACCCATGCAGGTATCAATATTGAATCGCTGAATCTCCATTATAGTTATCTTCCTGACTCTTAATGTCGCTCTACTTTGCAATACTCTGAACCAATCAGAGAGGTCTGCAGTTTTCTAGTTTCTCGTATTGAACTGCATACAAATAAAAGCAGTGAGTAAACGGGTGTAGTTTAAAGAAGAGCGCAGCAGATTAAAGGGCGGTCGTCTCTGCGAGAACGTGGTTTTGTTGGTCTGTATCAGTAACGGCAAATAGCAAAATCTTGTCGCACAGCAGCCGCCTGCTGGCGCCTCCATTTGCTCTCAGCCACCAAACACCCACCGGTGTAAATGCATGACGAATGGAGCACCGAGATATGATTCACACCAAGATACGCCGCAAGTTGTAGGACTGAGAGGGTTTACTGATAAAGGTCCGTGATAGATTCTGCTGCGCTCCACCGAATTAGAAACATCATCAACTCAGGGCAGGTTTGGTTGTAAAGTCAGAACTTTCTGAAATGAAAGTTGATTCTTCGTGGTGAAACACAAAACAGCAACTTGGCAACGTCAAGAGCCAGAAACTCTCCAGAGACGGCTGAAGAAAACAAGCAGAAAGAGCCAGATGTTTTATAGGCTTTATTCGTCGTCGTGTTGGTCTGTCACATACAATTATGATTTAAAAAAAACAACTTAATTTTGTGTTTACAATGTGAGAAAATGTTGGAAAGTAAATTTTTTTTTGTCAACTCTGAAGAGTTCTCTATAATATTTATCATTTTAATTTCAAAAGAGCAAACTTCTGCTTTTTGTTTCATATGATTAAATATGTATTAATATTAATATATATAAACCAGAATCAGTTTATTGAGCGAAAGGTTTTCCTTACCAACCTGCCTGGTGCTTTGTGAAAAACATCTTCAAGTCTTAGTAACCCATGAATTAACTCATTAAACATCTTTTTGGTTTGGAAACAGTGGCCACACTGAAGCCTCATTATTTCTTACATGCCAACTACAGTTGAGTTGCAGAAATTTGAGATTCATAGTTTGTTACTGGCACTTTAATGTGAGTTAGAAAATTAACAATTTTAGGCTGTAAGAACTGTGAATGAAAAGTCTCTACAAAAAAAGTAGAAATCAAAGTTTGGTAAACTCAAATAGTTAAGTTGAAGTCCTAGACTTAAAAAATGTCCTGATGTTTGTTGCCTTAGAGTTTTGAGTTTTGCCAACTTTTCTTCTTATTTTTTTTGTTGTAATTATACAACTTTATTGTTGGTTAATACAATAATGTTTTAAAAACGGCATTTTGTTTGAAGTCTTCTTTGCTTGATTTCAAACTTGGTTTGATCTGGAACATCTTAAGAGTGATAAAAAAAAAAGCGAAACTCGACATTTGTAAGAGGCAAAAATACTTTCTCACAGCAGTATATCAGTCGGAAATTGCTGATTCTAAATGCCATTGGTTGATGTTTACATGACTTCAAACGCTTCAGTAGTCCTAGAGCTCTTTAGATTAGAAAGATGTTCGGTCTCCGAAGTAAATTCAGCACAAGGAGGTGATTAGTTTCATCTTTTTAATGTTGCGCAGTCAACCTTCAAATTAAGGGAAAAAAGTTCAACAAATTAAAGCCTGACAGAAGGCCTTTATAGACCATCCGCTGTCTTTTTGCAGAGATGATTGTAATGTTGACTCATCACAGAGCAGAACTTTATCTTGATTTTGACTTTCACTTTGTACCCCTTTGCTAATTTCCTCAAGCGTCTAACAGTTTACAGACCTCGTCCTTATCATAGTCTGATTCCAACCCGTCACCTGGAGCCACTTTGTGCTGGTTTTTTTCCCCTGGTAGATCCTCATATCACTGCTTTCATTTTACAAAGTCGTTGGAATGTGAATACGGGACTTTCTGTGTTCTGTTTTCACCCATAGATCAAAAGTTTGGTCATTGTCTTTGACAGAATGATAGCAAAGAATAGCGAACAGATTCATCTTTCCATTTTTGCTCTGCTGCTCCATCTGTCCTCTTCCCTCCTTTCTGATCTTCACCTTATTATTATTTTCAATAAC
Organism: Girardinus metallicus; assembly: GCA_903067095.1. Classification (NCBI taxonomy): domain Eukaryota; kingdom Metazoa; phylum Chordata; class Actinopteri; order Cyprinodontiformes; family Poeciliidae; genus Girardinus; species Girardinus metallicus. The sequence goes on from CAEGAE010006590.1 coordinate 35,237, forward strand.
GTCCGTGCTACAATCACCGTCATGTTCACACCTCAAATGGGCGATTATAATTTGACGCTGCCTTCGTTTTGTTCTCTCCTGTCTGCAAATGAAGGGCCCAAGCGATCGATCAAATTCAAACATTCAGTCCACCTCTGCAAACGATTAAATGCCGTAAACAATTTGATCACACACTGGTAAACTTCCATTATGCTTCATCATGATGCCTCTGTTGTTACCGTTTTTAATTTCAACATAAGTTGTTCTGCTCGGGTTCCTAAAAGGTGAAAACCTGAAAGCAGTGAGGTCCGGTTTTCAAAGGACATCCTCCTGTATTTTTTAGGTGCCAAAGAGTTGCCAGAAAAATGTGGCGTTAATTTTCTGGTTCAGTAAATAATTTGCTTTGCCACTTGAAAAAAATGACCATTTTGATTCCAGTGTTTGTGTTTTCACACCTGATGGTCTGATAGACTCTGGAGAAGCAACATAAAATATAGAAAGAAAACTGTTTGAAGGTGAACTTCATTCTTTTTCTGCTCAGCATTTAAATCCTAAAAGGTTGCCTAAAGTGAAAACAGCATAGATGGGCTAAAGATGTGTAAAAAAAACATAAAGAATAATTTTATATAAATAACAAGAGCTCCTCCCTCTTTGCTGTTATTGATGGTTTCTTGCCACATCTTTACCCCGAATGGACTGAAACAAGAGCAGTTCAGATAATTTAATTTAAATCCATTCAAGGATCCCTTAAATGTCACGGTTTGAGTGGCTTGTTGAAATGAGTTTGTGTGTGCATGAACTGAACTTTTTCTAAACCTAACTTGGTTTCTCTGGCCCTGAAGTTAAAATTAGAAGTGAATTAGTAGCACTCTGGCAGCATTATTGTTTTTATAATTATGTTGCTGTTTTTTAAAGTTGTAAAATGTCTTCAAAACATGTCTGAGTGCCCTGAATGCTAAATAATGTAGGGCCACTTTTAAGAATGCCAGATAATAAGCTACTTAAACCATGCTGTCAGTCATGTTTTTTTCCTCATACTTGTTGAACATTTGTCTGTCTTGGGATGAAAGTTCAGGGCGCTATGCAAAGTCTGCAGCTGTGTTTCCATCACAAATGTATGTAAACCTTTTTCAATATTCTACTAATGTCAAAAAAACACAAGTTCGCCACTGCTGTGTTTCAGTTAAATAAGTAACACAATTAAAATCACATGTGAAAAAGTTAGTTCACCCAATAAATTATTAAAAAAACATGCTCCAACTACTTCCTGTTGTCTTCTTCTTCTTGTTTTGCACCAGTGGCGACGTTCGGTTATTGATCACATGACTCGTATGATGCAAAAAAATAAGTTTTGCTGTTGCAGTTTTGTGAAATACACCGATATCAATACGACCGAAAAATCACCTGATCCTAGCAACAAAACTTTATATCGGAAAGAGTTTCTGCGCAATTATATGTTGAATGGAAACACAGCTAACGACCGCCTCCAAGTGGCCAAGTAACTGTTAGCTAGATGAATCATAAAATAGGTCAGACTACCCTTCGCTGGAGTCACTTCAAGCATTTGGCATGCTGAGGTGAGCGAATTTTCATATTTAAGTAGCAATTCCAAAAATTCCGTAGACTTGACCCATATTCAGTAGTAGATTGAGATCAGATGAAATCTGCGGTCGTCCGACTTAGGCAAGGCAACTTTATTTATATAGCACCTTTCACCCAAAGACAATTCAAAGTGCTTGTACAAGAAAATTAAAAACAACATACAACAGGAAGATAAATAAAATAAATTAAAAAAAAATCAAGCAGATTAAAAATAAACAAAGTAGACATTAAAAATTTAAAGATAGTGAACGATTAGAATAAAGAAAAATCTTAAGAATAGGAAACTTCAAATAAGAAGGCTTAGCTGATGATCTCATACATGCGCTACAGAATCAACTACAAGTGGCAGTGATGCTATGACGCTATGCGATGAACCTTCAGAAGCCACTGAAAAGTAAGACAGAATCACAATACTCTACCAGTGGCGAATGTAACGAATAGTTATTTTAGATGAGGAATTAGTGGATAACATTAACTTTTTGATGCATTTTGAACATGCTTAAAACAATTTTTCTTTCTAAGTATCTGAAGATTTTCTAGACATTTTACAAAAAAAGAGCATCCACTTGTCCACAGAATGAACACAGGGCGGTTGGGGAGCTTAAGACAGTGAAAAGTCCATTAAAACATTAAAACTTTAGTCTTTGGAACTCTAAGAATTAGAAAAAAAACAGGGAAAAAACGTGATCTTGTTGTGTTATATGTGCAACAGCAGAACATTTCTGTTGGAAGCTATTTTTTCTTTCTGATCATTTAGTGGGCAGATTTTGTCCTGATGAAATCTGATAATATGCTGGTGCAACCTTTTTAATCATTTCAAAGTTAATCTTAATGAGAAAAAGAACAATGAAGATTTTAGTAGTTTTGCATCCGAAGAATCTATCTGATTGTTTTTAGACAATATAAGGTACCGACTGAGTATAGGGTTAGTTTTATAAAAATGACTCCTGTTTAACAACAGTAAAAGCTGCCAAGTGGCTCTATGAACGGACAAGATTGATGAAACCTTCATTGTTTTCACTGCTTTAAGTCAAAATATGATAGTAATTTGGTGTTTTACGACATTACCAGCCGAAGTGATTTGTTGCTCGTCTGGGGGGACATTTCAAGCCTCCAGCTGTAGGCTCGCTATTACTCACCCAGCACAACGCATCTCTGATCTGTACTTGATAAGTCTGTGCGCAATATTGTTTATGCTTTGTCACATTCATGATGTTTAGCCAAGCACACAATAGCCCCTTCCCTTCATTGTCAGGATAACAAATACTTTGCATTCCTCGACCGGGGCTGCAAACAGAAGCAGATGCAAATGTATTAATCAAAAATTGAAGGAAAGAAAAAGCATATTTTACTAAAAATCTAAACTTTTGAGCTCAGTTTATGACACCTAGTCAATTTTTGAATGTTTTTTTGTTGTTGTTGTTTTTGTTGCCAGTGTTTCTCTTGTTTCAGTTTGTTAAAGTTGGCTTATCACATGATATCTCCCTGTGGGATCATCATAATAATCCCTGTAGAGAAAACTAGATACAATCCTCGTATTGAATGTGAATAAGAAGTGGAAGAATGGCACATTCAGTAGGAATCACTGCTTAAATTATTACCGATGACAAAGCTATGAGTCGTGTGTATATATATATATATATATTTGTTTTGTGTCATCAATAACTAAGGAGTTACACAATGTCTTACTTTCTATTAGGCAAAGAAACTAAAGATTTCTGTAATTTTCACAAAGTAGTTCTGGGAGATGACTGCAAAAATTAGCCTTGGGATCCACAATTAGTTCTGTTAATAGTATTTCTGATGTAAAAAGAAAACAGCAAAATATACCATAGGTTGTGTTTGGACAATCCAATAAAACATTGTCACAACAGCTTTTAGCTTCATAGGAAAATTGCAACATATTCAGACGTGACTCACAATTCAAATACCCGATTGAGTCATGCTGCTCTTTAGCTTCCGATTTTGAAGACATAAATAAATAAATAAATCTCTGACATATTCTTTCACAGTATTGTGACATTTAGCAAATCGAAACAATTTTGGTCGTTCTAACCCACCCAAAACGGAAGAAGTTTGGTTTGATTTAACTTCTGACAGAGGGGGTGGGGGGAGATGTGTCTTTTTATTCGACGTTTGATAAAAAGAGATTATGGGTTTTCTTTGTCAACATGCATTAGGAAAGCCCTGGAGGTTGTGATGTTTCTGTTATGGCAGCAGGAGCATGGCCACATAAGCACTCAAAGAAACTCCCTTTTTTCTGTTTTTTGCACTCGGGAGCTTTTGACATCAAGGGGCTCCAAAGCGGCAGCAGTGATAAATGCGGCTCCATCCAACGGGGATGGAAACAAATTATGTCTTTGCCACCCGTTGCCCCATAGGCAGACCTTACAGCCTCATCACACACCGGCACACACAGTCAGCTTGAAGACCGAGGAGCGGATCGCAACAAAAAAACTCAACTGTACAAAGAAAGGGACTCATAAATGAACACACTTTAAAGTACGCATGAAAACACGCTCATAGAAGGGAGATGGTGAGAAAGTAAAAGTGATTTGTCCCTCCTCTGATCGGAATGAATGCAGATCCCGATGGTTAATAAAAAGGTTATTTGACATCCATCAGAGTCTGGGATTAAAACTCTCCCACCAATGGTTCTCACAGACTATTTACACAATGAAACTCTTGACTCTTGAGACGCACTGGGCTGCAATTATAAATAGAGGGCCTCCCAGGGGCACACGCACTATGAAAACACCAATCAGAATTCCCAAAAGAACGCAAATGAATCAGAAATTCTGCTGTGGTGAAGCCAAAGAAAACTGAGCAAAAAATAATGATAATCTAGACAGATTACCGAAGGAGGAGGAAGCTTTTATGGCTCAGTAAGTCACTTTTTAATATTATGTTATATTTATAATTGGGTTAAATTTGTCTTGGGCTTCGATGGGAAAAAAACTCAAATACCCCGTCTAGAAATCATTCACTTTTTAAAAAAAAAATTATAGGATCAGTCTTTACCTGTAGGATTTTCAGTAATAGACTTCAATTGATTATCCTTTTATGGAGAAACTTTGTAACTTTGATAGAGTCACGTCGCAGTCCAGGGAGAGATGCAGATCAAACAGTTTGAGACGAATGGAAAGAGACGTGCGACTGTGCAGTATGTAACTTTTTTTTTACATATTTGTTAAAACTTTTGCTCTCTAAATGGAGGCCTGCCACCAGTTTAACATACTTCCAGATCTGACTTTGCCCCCTGCTGGCTTCGTAGAGCAACTTCTCCCGTTTTTAGCTTTCGCTTGGCGTCTTCCAACTCCATCTGGTCGCTTGTTGTAGCTGCAGGGTGAGTCAAGTACAAATCATCAGGGATGTGTGACTGATGGGAGCAGAGTAGGGCGGCTATATGCCAAAGCACAAAAACATCATGCAAGAAATGAGATCAAAACTGGACACAAACATCTGACTAAATCAGAATAAACGCATTACAAATCATTACATCTCCTTTGTTATAGTTTTAATTCACATCTTCGTAGGACTTTATTTGTATTTTGTATGGCTAAAAGGAAGAATAGTCAGGAAAAGTGCAGAGAAATGGTCATACTTGGTGATCTAGTTCCAATTATACATTCTGCTGTGACTGTAAAACGACCTCGGGCACAAACGTCAAAAATTATTAGTCAGCAGACAGAGAGACGATGGCTCCACTTGAACCTGATCCGCCCAACATGACGGTTCATGAAGGATGAACCAAGGTGTTTTTTAAGTCCAGCAGCTGGACGCTGAAAGTTAAATCCTTCCAGTTTATGCACTTTGTAAATGATTTGAGGCATACTGCAGTGTATTCTTATGTTGTCTGGATGATTAGTATGCAAAACGACACACATCTGAAGGGAGAGTACTAAAATATGGTGCTTATAAATGATGAATTTGTGGAAGTGCATTAAAAAAAAAAATCAAACATGAATATTAATAGATTCCAGCATGTCCTCAGGATGATTACCCCGTGTGCTCATGTTGGCGTTCATCATGGTTCATGGATCATCAGAGTCTGAAATGTATGAAAGACTTGAAGCCTGTTGCATCAGGATAGGCTCCTCTGTCAGAGCTCTGTGCCTCAAATAAAACATCCGTCTGACTGGATAAAAGTGCTTCAGGATCCATGTTTGAGTTTATTATAAGCGACTTATTAAGTATCGTGTTTACAGAAGTTGGTAAATTACTCTGATGCTCTGACTGTTCTCACCATCTGGCCCGGTGAGGTCAGGTAATCTAGATGTTCACTATGTACTCTAGAAGTTTCTCAAGCTTTATATTTTGATCTTGTTTGTTTTTTTAGATTAATTGTACAGTTGAAAATTAAATGCACCGTCACGTTTTTAGACGCGTCCCTACCAGGGACCTCTGTTATTTGTCCAGTTTAAGGCTGTTGTAAACAATTACTTTTTGGGATCAAGTAATCCAGTAACCTATCAATTACTCTGATGATTAATCAAGTGATCACATAAAATATTGGTAAATTCTGCCATATCAGCAGTGGTCATATCGGATATATGACCCAAATTGTCATATTTGTGCGTCCTTAAACAATTACTTTACTTTAGCTTAGAAAATTAATCTGTGACAAAAATAAATGTTGGCAAAAATTACACAAAAAAACTGAAATTATGTTCGATTTAATGACAAAACCAATAAAGCAGCAGGCTGACAAAGACACTTAACAAAATAATACTTAAGTCTTTAGTTTCCGTATTTAACAGGTAAATTCTCACTTTTCACAGCTGTTCATAGGTTTTGTGTCCATGTGAGCGACAGGATCTCAGGCGCCTGGTTCTGCCCCGAAAAACGACAAAAACCCAAACATGTACGGGGAAAAGGGGACGTTTGGTCTCTCTGTTATGCTAATAGTGCTTAGTATTTGTCAACAACTCATTGGTGGAAGTAAGAGTGTGGCGCAATACAAATAATTAACACATTACACTAAATAGTGAAACATATTTTAACAAAGCTTCACGGCAGATCATTTGCCTCAAATAGTTTCAATAATGAAGGTATTTGAATCGTTCGATGAATCGTTGCAGCCTCTGTCCAGGTGCTATGATATCAGAATTGAGCTTTCTTGTTGAAATGTATGTGAAAGTCTTTTTTTTCCAGGGTTAGCTGGTTTTATTACATATGGAACTTGTTACATTGACTGGAGAACTGCAGAGAATGAATAGTCTTGTCCTCTTTTGTAACCATTATTATGGGGTTAGTGTAATTGTCCAGTGGGCCGATTGGGATTTGGCTAAATAGGACACGAGGAAGACTAAACGCCACAATTAGCAGCTTGAAAGTCTCAGGAACCGACGAGGAAACCTTAATTGTTGTCTTCTGTTTTGAAAGCATGACTGCTGGTTGTTGGGTGGTGCGACTACTCTCTGGAGTTTTCTGCTTCATGCTAATTAGCGTAGTTTAAAAAGGTTCTCTGTTGGTTTTAGCCTTGATCCGTCTCCAGACGCTCAATCATTTGGTCCAAAGCAAGGACATGCTTTTACTCTCTGAAGTATTGAAGCTTCAAAGAGCTAAAGATTTCACCGTCGAGATGTTTAGCCTGTGTGGTATCTCTCTTCGGCTTTCGCAGACATGAATTACTTATTCATCTTCCACCAAGCAGCTTTCTTCTTCTATGATAACCTTTAGGGAAGCAGCATTGAGTAAAAAGTGAGCTATGGACAAAAGTATCTGGTTGTAAAACAATCCAAGATAAAAAAGTGCACTATGCGTCATAAGCCTCTAAGGCAATACCACTATAGCAGAAATATATTCTGAAGTTATGACCTGAGTTATCAGAGAATTTTATCTATGCATTTCCATGTTAATTCCCCCAAGCCTTTTTGTGCCCTTCAGCAGCCACTCCCCTCTGAAAGCAGCCACTTCCTGATCGGTGGAGAGGCAGCCTGTCATATCAGACAGCTCTACCTTCATATCAGACATAAACATACAACCTTTTTATTTACTTAATTGGAAAAATCTGATATTTTTACATACACTCAGGCCCTTATGCCATTAGTGATCTGACTGTCAACTCGACCCATTTTGGAACGGTGGAAGGGTTAAAAGGCAGTTCTGGCAAATAGGACGCTGAGACCAGCACTTCCTCTTCTGACCGGCTTATCAAAAATATTCACTAAGATCCTAAATGTTTGTACCTTCATTAAAGAATAATAATTTAAAAAAAAAAATCAACGAAATGTGTTAAAATTAATAATCTCAGTAATTATTGTTTCAACAAGGTGTTGCGCAATTCAGTGTGTTTCGGTTCCATTAAAAAAAAGGGACTCAAAGACCGAGTGACGAGCAGAGCAGGAGTTTAAATCAGCTGCTCAACCACCGCTGTGATCATGAGAGGCTCATTAATAATCGAGAAATAAATATTAAGCCTGGAAGCCTAATATTGTAACGGACTGAACGCTATGTTTTCAACGTAAACTCTGCTCGGCTTGCGGGGGCGCAGGCGGTTGCCACAGCGACGGGTGTGCTTAAGCGAGAGAGAGAGAGAGATTTTGAGTTGATCACCTTTCGGGTTATTTTACCTTCGTTTACCTTTCCTGTGGCTCATCACAGCCGCTGTAGCTTATGAACGTTCAATAAACTGCAAACTTGGAATAAGTCAATAGAGTTTAATTTACAATTTTTATGTCTTCGTGTCATGAGGTAGATCTCAGGAGGCTGGTGAGAGAAAAAGTAGATCTTGGTCGCAAAAAGAGTGAGCACCCCTGCTCTAGAAGTTAATATCGCTTGAACAAAATGAAACAGACGAGCCTGGCTTCTTAAAACGAATCAGTTCTTTGAATCAGTTGTTGAAAGGGAATAGATCCACAAGATCAGCCACCCTTCAGATCTCCGGCCCCCCCAGGTAAGAAGACTTTGATCGCATCCCTGGTTTTGCAGATTTATGCGGGCTGGTTGCCTTGTTTCACACTGACTTTACGTTTCTTTTACTTTCCTTTAACATTTTAAATAGCTTGGCACCCACATACTTAATCAGCCTGCTCCAAAAGAGCACTGAAGTAATCCGACTAGATGCTCTGAACTCGGATAATGCCAGGTTTGAAGCACAGAGAGGATCAGGCATTGGCCGACTGAACCTCTGTTCTGCTTCACTGGTTTACATGATGGACACTCCTGGTTTTAGATATGATGTAGAAAGACGGGATTTAAACCGTTAATCAGGCCTCTCTTCATAGCAGCGTAGATCTTCCATAAAATCCAGCTTGATCACTGAAGAAGTTTGGTTATGACTATGTGAGAGGATGCAGATGACATGGCAGATCAATACAAGCTGTGACTTGTTATCCGAAGGTCATTTCAAATACATCCTGTAAGCCTATCACACCTGACTCAGCACAATCCTTGAAACTTACAGAACTTAGGCAAATGAAGTCTGTGTGATCTGATTAGAGCAAAGACTTTCTGACACTTTGGATTACTTGGCTTAAGATGGGCTGTGTGCATGTCGGGTTTGGTAGAATTCATGTCATCGTCAGAGGTGTGACGTAATCTAATAAACGTCTCGCCTGTCTTCATCTGGCCAAGATAAACAGATTACCCATCCCATTTCAAATGTTAATCAAGGCAATTAGGCGCCGTGGCAGCATGTTTGGAGGGCGGGACCGGCCCGCCGAAGGACGAGTGCGCAGCGGGAGGCGTGGGAAGAACGTGTTAAGTGATGGCTGACAGATGGTCAACTGATTACGGTCGGATCACGCAGGGAGGAGGCTGGCGGGGATGTCGCATTGCCTAATGGGAACTCCACAGAGCCAAGAAACGCCAGCAAATAGGAAACTTCTGCAGATGTCCGCATACAACAGAGGTCAGGGTTAGGGTTTCTGCTTTAGTTCACCATGATCCACACTGCATGAAAGCTTCACTATCGTAGAAATGTGTGCAAATTAATCAAAATTGATTCAGTTATTTACACTGCAGCTCCAGGGGAAGGCGGAACACACATGGAGAAGGCTGCTTAATTAATGTTGGAGCAATGTTGAAAAGCTGGGGAGGACTTGAAAATACTAACTACCTTAACTTTTTAAAACTTATTGTTACATTAGATTCAGGTAGTCCAGTGTGTTTTTAATAAAATACACCAACACAAGTTAGTGCTAATCAGTAACAATATATACTGAGATACGTACATCCTTAAAATTAACAGACAATAATTTCACTAAACTCTTAGATGTGGGCAGAGGAATGACTTTAGCCGTTCAGCCTCTCACGGCTAGCAAAGCATCCACTAACTCGTGTCAAGAGGAAATGGTGGATAAAACGGGAAAGGTCAGGCTAGCAGTTTGGCAGTATTTCAGATATTTAAAATTAAAACCTCTATTGTGATTATCGACTGATATAATCATACATATCATTATCATTGTGTATATTCCAGACACGTTCTGCCATTTTATTAGCACAATAAACCGTCAGTCATTGTGAAAAGCCTGTAAAAAACAAAACTAACGTAAATGAAATTTGACCCAGCATCAAAGCAGTATATGACGACTTGAAATTGGCTTCTGTCTCTTGTGACCCCCCCACATCCCCCTTTACACCGAAACGCTGGGTTATGAAACGGTTTGTATGAGAAGCTCAGCAGAGGTGTACCAGACGTTGGCTATGCCCCTGCTGGCTAATCGCTGCTGCCGCTAGTCTGGAGGAGCTGAGTGGGGAATGCTCGAACATGCAAAAAACATATTTTTTTAAGTTACATGCTGTAGCTATAACCAAAATAAACATAGGCTAAACAAGGATAAATGGACAATCCTGACTTCATTCTTAATTTAAGCTACGTTAAATAACAAGCTAGCAGGCTAACATGCTTTCAGTTGCTATGGGAAACTAGCAGCTTCCAGGTCCAAGTCTGAAACCACAACTGTTGAATCCAAGTCTTTTGTTTTCACGCCGCTCTCTGCCATGCTGGCTTAATTAACTGGTTTCCTCACCACCGTTTCTCTCTCACCTCATCTTTTGCCCTTTTATTAGCTTGTTCCTGTTTGTTCACTCGTTTCCCTTCACCATCCTGTCTAAAACACCAAGCGTTGTGGCGGCTGTTTGCTCGGTCGTCAGCCACTTATTTTATTTCCGTCATTAAAGTCCACGTTTACGGAATGAGAGTCCACTCCATTTAGGCCACTGGACTGGACCGGACACAGTAACAAGCATACATGCAGGCGCAGACTGGAGCAAGGTCGTTGGTACAAACATTAATTATTGGAAATGAAATGTGACATGTACGTTTCACGGTGTGCGCACACGGCGACTCGCTGAGCAAATTAATCGGAAATGCCTTCAGTTAGTCATTAAATCATCCGCACACACAACAGAACGAACGAGCTTCACTATGGAAATTCTGCAACAATTAAGGTCAGATTTCTGACCTTGTGGCCGTCTCATGAGTAAACACCAACGCTATTATCAAGACAAAAACAGGTTTTAATGAAAGGAGTCACTTAATAATAAGATGAGTTTCCACCAACCGGGGTAAGAAAAAAAAAAAAAAAAAGACCCAAACATTCTTTAATAATTACAGGCTTTTATAGACTCATGAAGGATGTGGTAAACAAGAGGATGCAATTCATTTATCTGCCATCTACATGTGTGACTGGATGCGATCGCAACATGTGTCGAGTTTAAACAGGAGGTCAGATCCATGGAATGAGATCTAATTAAAGGGCGCGTGGGTGTGTGTGTGCGTGTGTGTGGTGGGGGGCTGAATGGATCCGGGACCCTCGGGAAAGAGGTAATGGGATGCATTTTTCTTTTCACTGCAACAACAAAATGCTAGCTGTGTTTACAACTCATACCTCCGAGTCGTCTACTTCCCAGGAACTAAGACTGAGATTAATCACTTGACGACATTCCCAGTGGGAATTCTGTAGTACAAAATTACACTGATGATATTATGGAAAAGAGAATGTTGCTTTGTTATCTGAATATGCTGATGAATGATGTTGGTTACGGACAAAGTGGATTTTAATTAGGAAAAACGATGGGAACTATACAGCAAATGATTCCTTAACAAATGCATTTGTGAACTGTTTCATGAGATAAATGCTACAAAGATTTTAAAAAGTTAACTTTCAAGTAAGGGAAAAAAACCAAGAAAAGAAAACACACCTTATAATACACTCTGAAACTAAAATACCCTAATAAGAATCATTGTGAACAGATAGACTGCTGTGGAAAATGTATTTGTTACACTCAGAATCTGAGAAAGGTCGACAAAAGTCAGGAAGTACAGTAACCTTTGCTGATGACTGCTTTACTACTGGTCTAAATTTGACATAAAAGATACCAGAAACAAAACAACTGGACCTGTTAAATAAGGCCTCTTAATGGACCAGATTCCTGTTTACAATGGTGACGAACTCCAGCAACTTCAACAACTAAAGTCAAAGATATCTGCAGTAACAAGATGTCGCTTGACTGGTTTGTGTTATCCTAATAGTTTTTACACAGCTCTTGACTTACAGACATTGTTCAAATCAAGAAAAAACTCAGAGTCCAAGAAAGCAATTGTTTCTCAATAGCAGAGTGTCCAGACCCCATCTGGACGAAGCAAAGCACTGAACAATGCACTGGTTTTTACCAGGCTATTGCTGACAGTAAGCAGTTAAAAAAAGTTCAAATTCATAGGTCTCTGTTCAAATACAATTGATGGTTGATATCAAGAGTCTGTGGTGTTCTAAAACCAGACATGTAGGGTCGGTTGGTATATCGACAAAGAAAGACGAACTATAATTGTTTCTTAACATAATAGCTGTTAACCGTCTACAGAAGTAGTCATGCTTCGCTCAAGCTTTCTCCCAAGCCTCCACTCAAGTCTCGTCTGAAGGGTTTTCTTTACATGTAGGACAAAAACAAAGTTGGTCTGATCTGAGTAGAGGACCTTTTCCCACAGTTTGCTATGTCCCCTTTATGAAATAGGACTCTATTAAATGATCTTTTCACAACTGTTTGATGAAAGGTCAAACTTGTGAAGTACAAGACTAGTGGCTGTCCTTTGGACAGAGGCTATTATAAACATCTTTACAACCACATCCCAGGTCTTCGTGATGCTGTTTGTTCGCCAACGCTCCCTAACATTTACAGAACAGTTGGATTTGTACAGAGGTGAAGACTTTTTTTGTATTTTAGAAACTTCTGAAGGCAATTGGTTAAGCAACATTTAATTGAAGTATAGTCGAGGCTGATTTGTATTTGAGGTACATTTTAAAGAAGAGCGTCATGCAGTACTTTCTGTTAGTCCATCGGTTAAAGTCCAAATAAAACTCATTACAGAATGCGTACAAAGTACAAGAGGAAAATTGATTACTTTGTTCTCTGACATCTTGACATTTTTTTCTTTTTACCATATGATGCTACAGTTAGTATCCCTACATTCGTAATGCTAACTGTAGATGCGCGACATTCAGCTCTGTTATCTCAATGGAAACGGCTCATGGGGACAACGTAGTCACCCTGCGCTGGACTAGAACAATCAGAGCAGGAGGATGAGACAACATCCTGCTGAAAAAGCTTCTGTAAGAATCTTGTAATGGTAAAACCGTCAAGAGCAGGAAGCTTTGTTCCTTCGGAGGAACGCTGACATCATAGGTAGCATCGCCGCTGCCGCAGAAACAAACGGAGATGAAAGATTATCACTGTGAAAGCCTTGGTAGGTTCATGGAAAATGACGTCTAAATATCCTCAAAACTGATTAAAACTGCACTCTATATAGTATGGGAAGAAAGTGTATTTCCTTTGTGAATAAACCATTAAGTTTTTCAAGCAGAACGTGATTTTACTGAGCACTGCTTTCACAGAGGGTTCTTTATAGACTTCCCACTAATTAGTCTGATCTCAAAATGTGTTGCAGCATTAAACATCAAAACTGACGAATCCACACAGAATAAAAGCATATTTCTGATTATGGATAAAGAAGAAAAAAAGCGTCTCCCATGTGATCTTGCTCGTGATAACATTAATAAAATAGCATAAAACTTCAGTTGACTTTTTTGTCCCCCCCCCCCCAGTTAATGAGCGATAGCTCATCAATATCACTTCAGTGGAGGAAACGGAGTCAGAGATTCTCACTGAGCTGCTTGGCTACGAGCATCAGAGGGACTGAGGTGCTTCACTTTGAAAATTCGTCACACTTTTTGTTTGTTTGTTTGTTTTTTTGGGAGAAACGTCACAGATGGGTCTGAAGATATTCAACCATATTTCTCCACCTAGACATCAATAGCCAAGAGGAATTGAACTTGAGCGAGACACAAAACACAAAAAAAGACGAGAAAGAGCGAGGAGAACCAATAAACCCAACGGCTGATTTTCCAAGAATGATACTGGAGGGTAAAAGCATAGGCTCACCAGGTGGGAGAGAAAAGGAAAAAGAAAAGCTAATCTAGGAAGCTGTGTTGTGTTTTCCACATTATCTGTCTGAAAACAGCAGCTATTTTTGATTAAGTTCAGAATCTTGAAAAGCAATCAGTGATAATTGGTTATTATTTGTTGGGATGTATTTGTGAAGAAAGGGGAGCTCAAACAAAGATTAAACTCAGCTTCAGATGGTAGTCATAGTAACAATCCAACTATACAAGATTGTTTTGTTTGGTACTGTTGCAAATTAAACCAGCTAACGTCTTTAAAGTATTAAATTGAAATGATAAACCATTTAAAATATTTTAATAATCTATGCTGAAACCGTTAAATCAGATTTAATAGCATTGTTATCAATAAAAAAAAAAAAGAAAGAAATTCTATCCCTACAGTTTTTGGTAAAGTCTCATCATTTCTGGGGGCCTCGAAGGTCTGAGGGGCCCTAAATATCTGGAGAGTTTGCTCTTACTTTATGAAGATTAAACTGAAGTACAAAAATGTATATATTCTTTTGTGCCTGCCTTTTTTTAAAGACTATATTTATATGCTAAAAAGTTGTTAATAATGTCTTCCAATAACATATAACGTAATTACCAAGTCATATTTTTACATTTCCTGTCATCTTGTAACATTTTTTGACAGAAAAACATGGTGGACCTCTTGGTGGGCTGCCTTAGCGCCGCTAACACCGGGCTTAGCAACAACTCTGGATGAGAATATGAGATTTCCAGCCACTCGACTGGAATATTTTCTACTCTTTAACTCTCTGACAGACATTTCTGCACATACGTTCTTTTTTTGTGACGGCTCTTCACACATGAGTTAGCTCACTCATCCGTTTAGTAGGAGTCCAGAGCCCAGCGCTCTGCTCGGAGCTTTGAGACATTTTGGTTTACGGCCATGGACGCGGCTAAAGCAAAAATCCCCAGCTTGCATTAGTCGCGGTTCACTGGGAAGCCTCTGCAATCTACCAGTTAGCCTTCCAGGGTCCTATGGGGAGGGTTCACTGCAGGAAGGAGACCTGGCAGCAACAACCCCCTTCCACACCCAATGAGGGGTGTGAAAATACTCTGTTGAAACGCTTTTAATGTAAGCACTGCAGTCATGCAGTTCTGTGAAACAGTACTTGCAAGTTCTTGCTTTTTGTTGCACTTAAATGTTTTAGATGGTCAAATAAATGTTAATATTGGACAAATATAACTCCAGTCAAAACAAAAGGTTCTCAAAAGCAAATTTTATTTACTTTCTTTGCTAGAGAAGTTCAGGTTTGAACACTAAAACCTGTAGAATCCAGATAACATGAAGGTAAAAAGGATTTAACACATAAGGCCCCAATCTAAAGAAATTCTGGAGTAAATGAAAAATTGAGACTTTTTGTTTTAATGTCATCCAGCTTCAATATATTATAACTCATAATATGGTAAAACTGTCTTGTTCTTTTCATCAATATTAAGAAATTATCTACTTAAAACAAGCTGCTATTTCTTGCTCAAAAGTTACTTGTAAGCTTGTTTTGTCTAATTTCTAGTGTATTGGGATATTTGCTTTAGAAACTAGACCAAAAATAATATACCATAGTAACATTTTGTGTTTATGCCGTGATCTTGATGACCACTTGACTTTAGGGAACATATTCTGGGGGTTGGCGAGACAAAAGTGGAACTTTATGGGTCGGGTTACGTCCTGCATAGCGATGGCACCATTTAAAAAAAAAAAAAAAAAAAAAAAGGATATTAGCAATCAATTATGGTGTCGGAAGTGGGATGATCTGGATCTGCTTTGCTGCCCCGGTAGCTGAACCAAATAACAATAATAATAAATTACAGTAGTTGTAAGTTAGGGAATTAAAATGTCTGCCTTCTACCAGAAAATGCTGAACCAGCATAAGCTGAAGCACTCTTGGGATATGCAGCTGGACAAATAACATCAGCAAGATTATAATAGTACAGATTGTGGTGTGGCCTAGTCAAAGTTTGGACCTAAATACTATAGAGTCGCTGTGTCCTGAGCTGATCTTACTGGAAAACTCTCTGTGGACTCAAAACAATTGGAAGAACAAAATATGGGGTGTGAGTAACTTTACCGCAAAACCAGAACCATAAAAAAGATTTAGAGGGAGAAATAATTCAGATTGGTTAACAGTCGCCTCGGGTAGGAGAATTTCATTTCTACAAATGACAGTCTTGACATTTAAAGTCTCACACACATCCTCCAGAGTCCATCGGCGTCGAACGAGACAGTTTTAGGTTTAGCTGAAACATTCGCACAGAATTGAAACTTATCAGTCGTCTCTGAGGTTCTGCAAACAGGAGATAAGGCCCACCTATCGAATCAAAGTAAGTTATTAAAAGTTGTATGATTTTGGGTTCTTTTCATCCAAGCAGCGAGACATTTAGTCCCAAATTTCAAATTTGCTGCCAAGCTGTGTGATGAGGACGATATTTAAAACGGAAATGTTTTAAATATCGTAATAGCCATCCAGTAAATTAGACCAACTGGAGTGCTGTGGAGGATTTTAAAGGAACAGTCCACGTTTTTTGAGGTTAACCCACAATATATAAACTCACGTGGCGTCTTAATTTAGGATAATTGAGTCGGTCTTGAAGGGTAAAACCTAAAAGGAAAGTCTGAGAGGAGACAACGTTTTTCCTCCTTACGACCATTCTGGTCACTAGCAGTTTATTTTAAATTTTTAATTGGGCGTGGTGAAATCTTCTTCCCCTCTAAGTGTTGAAACAAAGTGTCTCGCTAAATGTTATGCAGTCCAGTAAGCTTGAGCCATAATTATTATGATGGTAAAACATTTTTAAAGGTTTTATTGGCTCTTGTTTGATAGTTAATTGACAGGAAAGTGGGTAATGAGAGAAGGGGAAGACGTGCGGCAAAGGTCACCAGGCCGGGAATCAAACCTGCGACAGCCGCGCCGAGGACTAAGGCCTCCATATGTGGGTTGTGCTTGACCCCTGTGTCACCACAGCACGGCTCAAAGGCTTTAAATCTTACAAACAGGAAGAGCACCAACTCCTACCTCCATTTCTCTGTTGAATAATCACCTGCTTCTCTGTCCCCAAGGACTCCAAAGCACTTTACTCTACAGTCAGTCATTCACCCATCCATACACACATTCACACACACACACACACGCACACACACTCTGAAACACATGAACAGAGTTAGTTGTTTTCTGATGAGAGAAGGTGATTTCAGTCCTGGCTTCATTTAGATTAGCCATTAGCTTCAGCCTCTACTTTTAGCTAATCTGTTAGCACTTGAAAACTCAGGGCATCTGTTGGTTGAATGCAAGACTTTTTAAGACCTTTTTTATTGCCATATGTAAAGATATTTAAGACCAAAAGAAAAAAGAGGTTGATGGGGTGATCCTCCTGTATTAGAATTTAGCGTAGCAAACATTGTGACATTTCCGAGGTCTCTTTGTAGCGCTCAGCTTTTGTTGCTGTTGTGTCCTGTGTTTGGTTTCGCCCTGAGGGGCGATGACTCTCGTCTCTCGCTGTCGTTTGCCGTTCTGCTGATAGACGCAGAATAGCTAGCTAGCTAGTAAAGGTATTAGTAGCTAGCTACCGGTTACCTCAATCATCTTGGGCCACAGAACGTCTGAGTGTGACTCAAATTTCTTTTGTTGGGGAGAAAAAAAAAAAACTACATGCAAGATTAAATTTTCTCTTCATGGTAAAATTTTAATCCTGTAAAAAAATGTCAAACTAATTTAAGACATTTTAAAGGTTCAATTTTAGATACACAACTTTTTAAGGTTACCCTGGAATAAAAACACAAAATAAATAAAAGCATGTTGTTGCTATGGTTACCTATTATAACTGTCACAAAGATAAGAAAAAAGGTAACAGCAAATATCCTTCTAGCTGCACAGCATCCCCAGTCGGGGGGGAATAATTATTCAAAGAAGCAGTGAAAGGGAGGATTAAATGTTTTTTTATTAGAATAAATCAGAATGAACTTAACAGAGCTTCTCCAACAAGTTTTCTCCTTGAGGGACGCGAGTCTTGAATAACTGAACCGTCAAACTTTTTCACATTTTCCAGTCAGCTCCAGTTTGTTTTGTTAACCAAGCTAAAAAGTTGGAGTCTGTGGAGTTCCAGGAAATGGCAGCGAAAACACCTTTCAGACAGCGAGCCTGCACTTCCTCAGTTTCACTTGTGTGTCTGATGAGTCTTAGTGACGATGATTTGGCAAAAGGTCAGAGAGAGAGAGACAGAACGAGAGAACAAAAGAATGAAAACCGTTCCAATCCAAATCTTCAGCTGCACAACAAACTGCTGTAATGAAGACGGGGTGTGCAGACGAAGGATTATGTTTTCTCATGTAAAGCAGCTGAATAATCTGAGTGTAAAGCTGCTGTCATCAAGCACAAGGCGGAGGGTCAGCAGACTACAAACCCTTCAAAGCGGTCTGTAAAGGAGACCCCCTCTGGAGGAGGATAAAAACACAAATTAACTTTCATTTGTCCGAAACACAACATCATCAAACAGTTTGTGCAGACGTTGCTGATAAAGGAAGTGAGGATTAGTAATTCTTAGTGTTTTGTGTACTGGGACCTGACTTGAATAGGATGTAGTGACCTCTACATACTTTGACTATTCCAGCAGTCTGAACATCAGGCAGAAAGCCAATGATTGTTATTTCTTCCCTGTGTGTGTGATGCTGTCGTCATTAGTGTGAACAGTTTTAGTTTTGCTTCACGATGGCAATCACTTCTAAGCTGTTAAAAATTGAACATGACCATACGTTATCGATGAGTCTCGCTTGATTAACATTTTCAGGGTTTCACCAACTCACATGTAAGACTTTTTAAGACCTTTGAGAGACCATTGTGAATAAAATGTAATCAAATTTAAGGGCTATATCAAGACAGAAGGCTGGCAACAAAATGAACGTTTTCCAGCTAACTGCTAATAAAGTTACACTTTACTGATAAACAGAAAATCTAGCAGGAAAAAATCTACATAAAATATTCATGATTAAATAGTCCTGGCAGAACTAAGTTTACGACCCGTGATTAATCTAAGGTCAACTTACATTTTCTTTGAATTGAGGACATTTTAAGGCTTTAATTTGAGATCATTTAAGACTTTTTAAGGATGCGCGGACAACCTGACTTTGCACTGATCAAAATTTTTGGCTGATTCCTCTGATTACTGTATAACTTTGACTTGTCCGGGCCATTTTGATTCAGTTCAGGTTTCTGTTTAAGAGCTGCAGTTTAGGAAAGTACAATAAGAGCAGTGAACTGTTGTTGTTGTTGTTTTTTTCTAGCCTCCAAGGGTGGCTAGTATTGGTAGCAAAGGCATTTCCATGATGCATATGAGAAAGCATTCACTGTAAAACAGTTTAAACGTGAACAGCTTTTAGGCAGGTGTCTGAATAGAGCCAACACGATGTACTATATAGATTTGCCTCCAGTATTAAGTGTTTTGTGCCACCATTGAGCAGTAAAGCCTGTGAGATGCATCTCCTTCATAAAAGCAGAAGTGTTTTTTTGGCTGACTACACAAATTTTAGCCCATAAACTAGGAATATTGTCAAACTTCAATGTATGTCGTTAACTCAAATTACCTGCGTTGTGCTGTTTTCTACCGATGAGGCGTCAGGATAAACAACAGGACACACAACTTCTCAAGGGTATTTTTAGTTCTCAGTTCGTCCAGGGT
Source organism: Girardinus metallicus (assembly GCA_903067095.1). Taxonomy (NCBI): domain Eukaryota; kingdom Metazoa; phylum Chordata; class Actinopteri; order Cyprinodontiformes; family Poeciliidae; genus Girardinus; species Girardinus metallicus. The sequence goes on from CAEGAE010006590.1 coordinate 54,895, forward strand.
CACTCTGTGGGCCAAATGTAAAGTTACAGCCAAAGATTAACACAGCTAACAACAAAATGTGGATTATTTAGCCTGTCATAGCAGAAAAAACTCATTTTTCAAACTCATACTTTCACCACATTATTCATTGATTCATCAATGTCACAGTTTCAAACTTGCTAACTGGGATAGCTAAATATCTCAGATAACGAGCTAAATATTTAGATACGTTTATTTAGAGGTTTGCAAGACCCAGCTTTTATTTTGATAGTCCTCTTGCGGCTGTCCGAAAGTGAATTTTGCTCTGAGCTAAATATTTACCGTGGTAACTATTTAGTTTACTAACAGTTAAGTTAATGTTACTGTTAGACACAGATAAACGAGTTAGATAGTATAAAAGGCAACTATGTCTTTAAGTTTTTATGCTAACTGTCTTTAGCGTTTTATGCTAATATTTGGCACAGGTGGCATTAGCAAAACAGCCGTCTTCTTGTGTATGTTCTAGGGAATGTAGATCTTTATCTTAACTCTAAAGTAGCTTCTACCTTGTATTTTCCTTTTTGCTACGTATGACAGCATTTTGAAAAACACTTTAGATTAAAATAAATATATTTACGTCCCATTCAAGAGATACAGCACAACTGCCTGTCTCTAATTCCAGACAACATTAAGTCATTAACATCAACACGGCCTATTTTCACTTATCTATTCTGAAATGGATCAATTAGCAAGTTAATTGGAGGAGAGTGAGAGGCTGATTGGGCCGATCAGCTTTCAAAATGTCCCCTGATTGAAGTCTGGGCTTCTCCACGTTCCCAAAATAATGTCAACGCGTAATTGAGATGGAGGCGGTCCGGATTAAACGGCTAGAGACGACAGCGTTTGTCGTGTAATGGGGGGATTCCTCAGTTCTCAGGTAGAGTCCCTGTGAGCAGGAAGTCACGCAAACATCGGAACAAACATGGGACTGAATAGACGGCGATTAAACAGAGCCGAAAGGAGAAATTGAAAGGACGGGAAGGAGAGAAGAGACGCTGGATGAAAAGCTGCATGTTGTTTACCTTGTTAAAGTGGTTTTCATGTGAAGTCTGCCAGCACAACAGAAAATAAGTAAAACATAAATTTCCATGTGCGTCGGATGGTTACTTCACCTTCCTGACGATGCGAACAGCAGAACAAGGAAGCAGTTCTGTTAACACAGTTTCACACAGCATCTGTTTGTGAGAATTAACAGGGTTTTTTTTATAAATAGACTCGTACTTAACTCCGCCAACGAGCCAAAAAGGCGTTTATATGGTGTGAATAAATTTCATGAAATTACAGCCAAACAAAATGGTCAAATAATAATCACATCTGGAATGTTGCGCTAATTTACACTGGTATTTTTCTTTTTGTAACCACAAATATTAATCTGTTTTGTTGAGGTTTTAAGAACATTTTATGAGGTAGAAATCAGATGACGTGTTATTTTCAGATTTTTTTTTTTCAGTTCCAGCTGAAAGTCTTTTTCGAGTATACCGTATTTCTCCCAGCTTTGCACGTCCAGATATCGAAAGATAATCGCATTTTCCTTAACAAAACAACGATTGAATAATAATAAAAAAAAAAGATCCGTCAACATTCAAATATTGCTGCAAATTCAGGCCTTGACTTTAAATAGGCCAGGGGTTTGCAGCCTACAGCTCTGGAGTTAACCTGTTCGCTGTTGCAATTGCAAAACCCAAAAAGGAAACACTTTCCACTCTGAACGCAACAAGAAATGATCATTTTAGGAGTTCTCCCATAAATTCTTATGCAAAAATCTGCTTTTAATACCAACAACAGACTGTTAAAAAGGAATTGTGCTACCAACCTTTTCCCTTGTGTTGATCTATCACATAAAATCCAGTTTGATTCCCTTCATATATCAGTTTTGCTCCAACAGCCGAGGAGGTGTAAAAGCAACGAGATCCAAATAAAAAGCTCTGAATGATAAAAACACTATTTCAGAGCAAGGAAGTTAATAATAAGGGTACTAAAGAGTTATTGGGGAGGATCTGCCAAGCTGTGAGATAAGTGTTGGTGTGTAAGCGCTGCTACGCTAATAAAAGACCGAAGCTCTTGTTTTCTTTTGTCGTACATCGTTTCACGCTTCCATGAAGAAGGGAAATGAGGAGTCGGAGGCTCAGACAATAACCTGTAAGTGAAGGATTACAACCAGACACTTTATCACATTGAGGGAAGAATGTGCCGAGATTTACTGTTCAAGATTTAACCATCCCAGTTTGCTGAGGAAACGCATTTAAAATGCCTGATTTTGGAAGCTGTTTGCCTCGCTGACCGAGTTTATTCTCGTCAGTAACGGCGATGGAAGTGAGAAGGAAAACGACGTGGAAGCGTTTTTGAAGGCTTAGCGAACTGAAGAGAGCAAGAAAATATTGACTTGCTGAAATATTCCAAAGCTGACTTTGCTTTCCTACAGGAAAGCAGCTTTAAAGCTAAAGACGGCCCCGGGTTCAACACTCAGGCTGTAATGTTGAAGTAAAGGGACTTTTTTCCACTCCCACGTTTTTGCTCCGATGGGAATCTCAAGTTTCTAGCTCAGTGTTTGCCCTAAAGTTTATGTACATATATTCTCTATTTAACTCAGACGCTGCTAGTTTTTGAGACCTTTACAGAGCGAAGGTGTGCACCCCTCAAGTTTTCACAAACTAAATCGGTGCATCTGCACAACATCTGTCTATCAAAGGTCAGTTCTTTGACAAAGTGATGACCGAAAGTCAGTCTCTCTAAGTGGACGTCACGAATCCCAGACCTTAGTTCTTTAGGAAGGTCAAAAAGCTGGAAATGATGCGTGTTGAAAATGTACAAGCACCATTTTTAAATAATTAATTTGTTCCTATTTTAAGAAGGAATGTTGCAGAAAACCCTTTATTGGCATTTATGCAGTCAAATACCATCTGTCAGCAGTACCTGTTTAATTATTTTAACATTACAATTTTACCCATCAAAAAGATCATTTGAGGGTGAAAAAGGCTGAAATTAGGAAAAGCAAAATGCTCAGGAAACTTTTGTTTCCAAGGAAACGCTCTTCTCAGCCCCGTGATTGCTTTTTAATTTTGTCATAAAAATCTTCTTCATTCTTTTCTTCCTCTTCATCCTTCACAGTTTGGACTGTTGAATCGTTTCCTGCTCCAGTCCCTCATTAGTCAATGAAGACGAGACTAACACTAAACTCTCCCCTCAGATATTATTAATAAGCCCTTTGAGTTGCTTCCACCGGGCAGAAACTAATTCTTCCTTTCAGTCTTATTTTGGGTTTTGTAGTTAGAATCGTATCAGAAAGTTGTGACAATCTGCAGGAATCCATACTTATAGATTATAGATTCCCTCTCAAAATTGTATTTTGTTTTTGTATTGCAGTTTCTCAACTTTTACTGTGGGAAAAAAAATGTGATTCTCCTCAGTGAATATTTATTTTGTACTTTAAACAATTCACACAAATCTGTTTTGTTTTCCTGGTGTTTCTGATTTTCATCTCAATATGTTGCTATAATGTATAATAAGTATTATTATGTTATGTAATGTATAATATAATAAGTGTTTTGCAGACACTTATCAATGTTTTCTATCAGAATAATTGAAAAGGAAAAACCAAAAAAAACTCCTAAAAGGTCAGAAGTTTAATGATACATATTGGCGATAACAATACCGATAACAATACCGATAACAATACCGATAACAGTATCGATAACACCAAGTGATAATGCAGATATTCATCATCACACACCTGCAGTATGAATGTGGTTGAGCCTGTTGAGTGGTTGGTTTCACTCAAAGAGCACAATATAAAAATACACTCAGTTTGTTTTCCTGTTGAGTTTCATTTCTGTAAAAATCCTTTTATGGATAATTTGACTGTTATCACAAAGTTATATCACAGATGTTTCTTTTTTTTTACTTGTTCATTTGAAGTGGTAGAAAACTGCTGTTTCCTACCACTTCAAATGTACAGCTTTTTGAACTATGCTTCAAAAAGCTTAGTTTCCGTCATCATTTGAGACGAATTATGTTTCTTGTATCTGTGGAAAACGGGGTGAAAATGTTGAATCTGCCATTGTCATCAGATAATCAAATGCATGTTAAAATCCTGACTGTCCTGAGGTTAAACACCAGAACAGAACTACAGTTCTTCTTCTCGGGAATTCAAAGCTCAGATATTAGCTCTTTCCTGGTCTTTACAGGCTCTGCAGTGCAAATTCAAATTTCTTTGAACAAATAAAATTGGAACTTCTAATTAATATTTCCTCCCCGCTCGTCTTTGAGGCAGAAGGGAACAAAAAGTACTCGGGTTTAGTGGCAGACGCCATCAGAATGTGTCCTTGCAACCGAATATTCCTCCTCCTCCTCCTTTCAGGATTGACACGGCTAATTCAGGCGGCATAAATTGGCTCTTTGAAATCTTGCAGCACCGAGATGATTTCTCCAGATCGTATTAAAACGAACAAAAATAAATCACCTCTGAATTCTTCAAGTTAATAATGTCACATTAATTTCTGACCCGCCTTTGCTCTCCACTTATCTTCTAGATAAGTGGCCCTTAAGTCCCCCAGAGGCGTAGCTGCAAAAAAGTCACCTAAATGTGCAGAACTGACAAAATACTAACTATGCTTTATGTGCTTCACACGTGTCACACTTGAGGCTTGGGGGCCAAATCCAGTCCACCGTGGCCCCTCATGTGGCCCTCTATGCTCTCTAGATCATTGTATCAATCAGATCAAAGCAGTTTTATCCGCTTACTCTCAAGTTACACACATCCAGATTTTCGCAGACATTCACGTTAACTCGACAGATCCTGGCGTTTTATTGCAATTGTTTTGCAAAACTGGTCAAAATTATTGGGGTTTGATGTGATGCTAACATCAACCTGAAGGTGGCAGTGTGTCTTACTTCTACTCCACTGCTGCCTTAATATTGAGGTAAAGTTATTTTACCATCATACGTATGCAGAAATATCTCAAAGCTTGTTTCAAAAATTTCAAAGTTAGCTCCTCAAAACCAGTGATTTTTGATTACAAACAACAACAAGAAATCACAAAACCAGTCATGAACTCCTGGATTGACTTGATTAGTGTGAAAAGATGAAGTCAAGAAGTCCTTATTTGTAAATATTCTAATATTTTAATGTATTTTATCATCTTGGTGTGGCCCAAAAGGAAAACGAGTTTGACGCCCTTACTGTGGATTTCAAATGGAAATGATTTTTTTTGACGGAACAAACACTTTTTAAAAAAAGTGTTTTCCAACAAAAATCACAATCAGCTGTGATTTTTGTTGGATGTTGTCGTCAATAAGAGCATCTGACTCTGATTTAGAGTAGCACGGTTAAAATATTGTTGAGTTTTATACAGAAACAAAAGTTGCATTTGTAAATCCATAAAATATTTCACTCTCTCAGATAAACTCATTTTATTCCTTTATTGTCTTAAACTGGCAAAATGGAGGAATCTTTTCTTATTATTATTATTATTATTATTACTGAACTTCTCACATTATTATTGCTGCAAGGATTTCTCGGAGCTTGAGTTTCTGTATTTACTAAAAGAAATGTAATTAGATGTGCCAACCTCACTAAGTCCCTGTGGGAACTGAAAACGGCCTCCTCGCTATTTTTAACCTGCTTGCCGTTTCCAATAAAAGCTGCGAAGCGCTGAGATTGTGAATGAGCTGAAAGCCTCTGTGCTAATCGCGCCGCTCTGTCTTCTGTTTCTCTGGCAGAATGAAGCGAAGAGGAGAGGAAGCGAACGGAGGGAGAAACAAGTGAACACAGATGGGGAAACTCCTTGTTATTTGCGAGGGAAGACGACGCTGACGGAAGCTGCGGTACCATTCGGGCTTTTTCGCGCAGCGACTGAATGACGGTAAACTGTGGCCACTTCTGACTTGCTCACGTCTACGTCGGCCTCTAACCCTCAAACTTCCTGGCACAAGAAGAAAAGAGATCAGTTTCAAAGGTCCTCTGTTGTCTCTACCTTCGTCTTGCTTTATATTATGTAAACCTGCATGCAGAATTCTTCGAAACTCTTCCTACAGTCGAGTTTGGATTATTGGGTTTGGAAGAGTTACGAGTCAGAATTTATTTTATTGGATACTTTTTTTTAAATAATTTATTTTTAAGAAGAAAGAACATGGTGTGTATATAGATATGGGTTTGGAAGTACTTTTTGTCTTGTTGAAAACAAACATAAAAGATAATAATAAAAAAACAGCTTGAGTTTGGTTGATTTTTTTTTTCTTTCTTTCTTTGCTGTAACAAATTAATGGGTTTTTATTTTGCTGTTGGAAAACCTGTTAAATTTCACTTTTATTGATTAAAAAAAACAAAAAAAACCAAAAACGTTTCATACATTTTGTGAAAACTGTCCCCATGTCATGACAGTATAATCTGTGAAAAAAAAAGAAATCAAGCCTGCTTCCTCCATCTGCAGAAAAACACCACTTCCTCTCAGAAACAACCAATCAGAGCCAGGAGGCGGGTCTTGGCATAACCGGGTCGATTAGCTTGGAACCAGAAACTGAGAGCACAGCTAATTCGCAGCTTGTTTTCCTCAGCATTTTCACATTTTTATCTAAAATTTGCAGAACTGTGGATGGATGGAAAGGTGATCAATGAGAGTTGAGGTGCAGAACTGATCTGGAACCCAAAACCTCTCCTGAACGTACAAATTATTTTACAGCTAAAATTCATAACCAAGAAGCAAAGATGAAAGAAGGTCAACCAAACACGCATTTCCTTGATCTTTGTGCTGTAATGTATGATATATAAATAGGATGAAGAATACTCATATCTGGGAAAACTCCTGTACTTGTCTTAACGTAACAAAGCTATGAGTAAATATGAGCCTACAAAAATGTGTTTTTATTTGAGATGCATCCAAAAATCATCCAATGATGTGAATTGGTAGATTTTAATTTTGACTGGTCAAAAAAAACAAAACAAAAAAAAAAGACAACCATTTTCCAATCTGTGAATTGGAAAAAAAAAAAACACAACACTCTTCAGTGTGGTAGTTGTTACTGTGTGAGGAACAATCGGTCATTTGAGAGTTAGCCATTTTTTTCAGTCAGATCAAGGAAATAAAAAACGCAGTTTAAGAGAAAATCAGGTTTGTAAGCACGTCGACGTTCCAATCGTAACAACAGAGAAGTTAAACTTCTGGTCGCCATTTTATTCCATCTCAGCTTTTAAGGATTTTCACATTTTTTGGGATTAAAACAGAACGTCTATTCAAACCATCCTTTGAAAGGTTTGTCCTGAGTTATAACACCAGGATTTGTCTTTTAAAAGCTAAAATTAAGCCGAGTTTGATGGACTTGGGTGAAGCAAAGTCAAACTTATTGAAATAAGTAAAACTTTATTCAGTAAGTTTTTTCATAACCAAAACCTGCTTATGAAAAGATGAATAGTTTGTGTTTCACTTAACATTTTACATGTTTACAGACTTATTAGGAAACTTGTTTTTTCTTTTACTATTATTATGATTTTCTTTTCATGGAGGTAAAGAAAAAAAGCTATTTTTTTTATCAAAAAGCTATTTTCATTGTACCTTTTTATTTCTTCATCAGCAAAAAAACGTCTTAAAAAAAGAAAATCGACAACAAATTTCTGTACACATGTTGTCAAAGCAATAAGTAAACGTCATTTCTCTGTTACCATGGCAATTTATTAAGCTAAAGGTGGCAATGTTTCATTACAAAAATACGACACGCTTTATTTTTGAGCTGCTCTGTTACATAAAAATGGAAATAAAAAAACATGATAGGTCACAACGACGATCTTTGCTTTTTGTCTCGTCACACCTCAGACCTGACTATATTTGTTGTCATGTGTACAGATTTGAATTCCTTTGCATGTAAATATGATTCTTCAATCTTATCAGCGTCTACAAATCCATCTGCTCGCAGAAAAAGAAACAAAAAGTCATTTCGCGTGAGGTCTCGGGCTTCTGCCTTCATCCAGTTTGATCGGCAGCTTCAGTCTTCATAACACAAAGGATGAAAGGAGCGTTCGCTGCTGAAAGCCGAGCTGCGCCGCTTTCATTGATTTGATTCCCAGTTCAACGAAGGAAAGGCTGCAGTCGTTGCCCGGCTGATGCATGTTAAACTGAGGCGAAGGAATCTTGTTCTTGGGTTTGAAAGGTTTGGAGAGACAAAGTGGAAGAAAAGTTGCACAGATGTAATAAAGTGGATTTAATAAAAAAAAAAAATCTTTTGCTCCTCTGGGTTTGCACACATACAGCCGTAGAGTCGCTAGAGAAACTCTTCGCTCTCTTTTATTTACATTTTTTTAACAAATTGTCACATTATAAACCACAAACTTAAATGTATTTTTGCAAGAATAACACGATAAACTGACACAAAGCAATGTGAAAATGTAAGGTAGAAGAGAAGTGATATGTTGTAACGTTTGTTAGCTTCAGTCATACTTAACTGTAGCTCTTAAAACTACACACTGCACCTTTTATATGAAAAGGGTTTTTTGTTTGTTTTATTACATATTTGCTAAAGTTTTAACTTTGTCTTGCTGGATAAAGACGGAGACGGATAAATTGAGGGAAAAAAAAAAATCAAGCTCCTCTTCTTTCTCCCAGTGCTCCCAGTACCACCTGACACCACTCGGTAGTTTGTCACTCTACAAACTGTCAAACTACAGCTTCTTACTGTAGGCGTCGCCTGACATGAACGCTAACGCTAGTACGATGTCAGATAACGTTCCTGTTTATCCTGTCAGATAAACAGGAACGTACGTTCCTGTTTATCTCCATCCTGTTTGTGGTGGAGAAACAACGAACGTTGTTTCTCCACAACTAGTGCAATCACTTGGATGATTGACAACGCTAAGACCCGCCTCCTGCCTCTGATTGGTTGGTTTTGACCGAGAGCGCTGCTTCAGTTCTGCAGATCGCTGTAGTAAGAGGAGGCAGAAGGGATCGACCTTTTCACAGCAGACTGACAACTTTAACAAATATTTTTTTTAAAAAATGTATTATTATTATAAAAGTTACCAGCTTTACACAAGACCAGGCTGAATTTTTTGCCTATAGCTCAGAAATTTTGCAGTTGGCCGATACCATCATATCGTTTGGCCTTTTCATTGACGCTCTCCCGTTTTCTTTCTTTCCTTCTGCCCCAATTTGCAAGTTTGACAGATTTGTAGTAATCCCCTCCCCCTTCCACGTTCAGATTGAGCAGATCTGATGTTCAAAGACTGGCATGTTGTTTTATAACTTACCCCAAATGTAAATCTCTACTCAACCTTCTCGCGGACCCCTGTTCTCTGCCGTGTTTCTTGTTCTTCATGTTGCTGTTTTGTGCTGATGTCCTTCAACAAACTAAACCTTCACAGAAAAGCTGAATTTATACTAAAATGAAATTACACACACTTTTCATGATTGTGCAATTTCCACACAACCCGAAATTTTCAGATTTCGGGTTGTAAAAGACTTTTTCCCTCCCACTTCACAGGTCACAGAAACTTCCACAAAGCATATTCAAGGTCATAGATGAAAAATGAGGAAGAAAAAAAAAAGTAAATTTTCAAGTGTTCTAAATACTTTTACCTTTTCCACATTCAGAGGAATAAAGTCAGGTTTTAACCCGCCTGAATTTCACTAACTTCCTTTCGCCTGCATTGTCTCAGAGGAAATGTGCTGCTTCTGCATTGTGCAAATCTCACATTATTATTTAAGCATGCCCTGCACATGTTCTTTTCCTTTTTATTTTTTTATGAACAAGTAAATTTGGATTGAATAAACTGTTGGTCTGCAGGATTTCATTGCCAATCAGAGCCCAAGCAGCACAGAAGTCGCTACCAGAAGCACATCCTGCCTGCGCCTGTATTGATCCAGCTCCTGTTGGAGCAACTGCAGCGTCTACTTTAAATAATATATGAATTATGTATGAATAATGAATGATTTTTGCCGCTCAGCCAGTGGAAACAGAAGCACGGCGGCTTCCGTCTGAAGGAATTTTCGGTTAATTAGGAAAAATAAACATCATTATTCTGACTGTGTCAGCTGATATATGTTTCCTGTACTGCCCCTCGTGCTCGTGTTGCAGTTTCAATTAACATTTATAAGACTGAACAGTTGTAGTTACTCTGCTAGTTCGGCGAATTTCCGTGTATTTATCAACTCCAAGAGTTTATTTTCTCGCATCGCAATGTTGAGTAGCACTGTTTTAAAGTCAGTTTTACTGAATGATCTACTTTTAATTTAGCATAAAATTGTTAGCCAAGGAACAAGATGAGATTATTCTAAAAATGCTTAGTGACGTTTCCGAAAACCATAAAACCTTCTGCGAGAAGGCTGTTTAGAAAACATGACATTGAAAATGAAGTATCAAAATTCTCTTAAAAATAAGAGAATCCTAGCCTAATTAGTTTTTTTTTTTTGTTGTTATTTTAATTTGGTATTTTTATTTTGGGAAACAGAAATGGATGTTGGCGTCGTCACGTTTAACTCAACTTTGCTTCCACACTCAGCTGAAAGCCACATAGATTTTTAAATGATACTTTGTGAGCAAATTTTTGAGATATTTAATAATTATCTTGCTAAAGCTAACTGGAGTTAGCATTAGCAAGGTAACTCCTGTATATCTCCAAAATGTGTAAATCTACGTGCTGCCGCAGCATTTTCACTGGTTGAAATGAGTCAGATGTTGAAATAAACCCTTTAGCTGTCCACTCCCTACTAGCGGTGGCCATGTTGGATTTTGAGGTCAGACAAGGTGAGTAACCTCAACGTTTTCCTTTCTGACTCCAGGCGTGTTCCAGCTGTTTTCGCTAACTTGGAACTTCTGAAAACGACTTGAACACAACAGGATTTTTTTTCCTTTATGCCAGTCAGGATGAAGTCGGGTTTTTAATGCTGAGAGAACACCTGAAGATCCACACGGGCTTCAAGCCCTACAGGTGTGACGTTTGTGGGAAGTCGTCCCTTCGAGCTCCGGACCCGAAGAAACATGAGCGAGTCCACAGCAACGAGAGGCCCTTCGCCTGCCAGATGTGTGACAAGGCCTTTAAACACAATGTAAGCCTGTTTGAACGGCTTACAGCCACTTAATGGATCGCTGCTTCCTAGAAAAGTGACGAAGCGTCATAACAGAAACTAAATCCTCCGTTTTATGGAGCAGAACTGAAGAGAAATTGGACCGGATCAGAACAGTAGATGACCTGCAAGTTTTATCTGATCCAATGTGGAGAAATGAAGACGGAGGAAAGACTGATGTAACACCTAATAAGAAAATTCACATATTATTCAGAAATGATTACTGCATGAGAGTGGGGAAAAAAAATATCAAACCCAGATTCAGTGGTGTGTTGGGGAAAAAATCTTTGATTCTCATTTATTGCTGTTAATAATTGAGAATCCCAGAATAAATCAGGACACTGCAACAGGCTGTGATAAAAAGTTTTAAAGTTCAGAAGAGAGTACATTTTGTCTCACATCCTTCACTGAAAAGACTGCAGCACTAAAAGCTTTTTGTATTTTCCAGACACACTTTTTATAGTTCGTTACCATGAGTTGTTATAAAAAAAAAATGCTATACATATATCAAACATGACTTGAAGGGAATTTCACTTCGCAATTGAAATTGGACCTCCGTCTCTTTAAGAAGCTCCTGCTCTTTCCGAGACTCCGCCTTCAGGAAGTTGTGACGACATTTCTCTGTTGACCCTTTAACACTGTTTTTACCAGCAGCAGTTTGTGTGCAGTTCCACCAGGTGCTGCGCAGTATCCCCTGGTCAATGTAGCTCTAGGCTAATCGCTGCTGCCACTAGTCTGGAGGAGCTGAGCTTGGTAAGCTAAAGTCACAAAATAAATTCACAAAAATGATCTCAATGACGCAAAACTTTATCTTTGCAGGATTTCTTTGAGGGGGTTACCTGCAGGCTTTAACTGACAGGCTTGATTTAGGATTTAGCAGAACTAGAGTGGATTGTTGCACACAATTATTCTGAGAAAAAACTGACAACCTTATTTACATTTCTTCCACGGCAACCAGCAGTCAGAATTCCCTAAATGTCATTTTCTGCTTGTGTGTTAAATACATGTGTGTGTGTTTTCTCTCAGATAAAGAACAATCCCAGAGTAATTACTCTGGTAGGAATCATCCTTGTACGCCACAAAACCCCGACGGATTTCCGTGTCCTGCCGAGATTTCCTCTGAGAGGTCGGGTCCATTCAGGAGAACTTGAGAGAGCCGCAGGTTTCTAATCATTTTTGCAAGAAATTTAGACAGATTAGACAAACATGCTACTGGTTCAAACAACGTCCGCACTGACTGCGCTGCAACAGACAGGTGGAGCCTGCAGCCAGTGATTAAAGCAGCTCAGAGGATCATCCATAAAGATAATCATTTTTTTTCTACATGTTTTGCTGCTGTGATATTTGCAGATTAGAGGAGTGACGAACGACGGAGAAGGTTTTCCATCACTTCGGATGAGCAAAACACGCAGCGAGAAAATGTGAACGATTTTCAACTATAAGAGGAGCCATGTTGTGACGACTGCCTGAAGGCGGAGCTTCAGAAAGAGCAGCAGCTTCTTAAAGAGACAGAGGCCCAATTTCAAGGTGTTCAATTTCAAAGTCAAATTCCTTTCAAGTTATTTTTGATATATGACGTAGAAGTTACCTTCGGTTTTTCTGAAAACTGAAGGTAAACTCAGTAACTCGATTGTGCTGTACGATGATTCTGTGTGGCTGGAAAACACATTTTCCCTTTTAAGAGCTCCACCCTCACATCTTCGTGTCTCAAGTTTCACACAGACGATTCTGAGGCTCCTCTGGCGGATTCCCCAAAGCGCTGACATTATTGAATGTGAAGAGCCATCCGGAAGTCCATTCAGTCCGAAGCGTCGGAGCCGGGGGGCTTTTGTCTTAAAGCTGTTATTATTTTAGCTCCAGTGTTGTTACTGGAAGGTGACTCATCTCCCCCGGCAACCGGTTGGTGCAGTCGGGAGCACAAACGCCAACCCGGCCTGCAGGGACCCCTCGGCTGTTGGCATCCCGACCTGCATCCATTAATGACGACGTTAATCCCTGCTGTGTTTATGACACGAATCATCCAGAGTTATTTCTGGACCAGTGGTGTCCTGAGTGCGGCCCGAGGGCCGTTTGCAGCTGCAATTTGAGAATATTATAAATTTGGAGTTGAGGAAAGATGGTGGAAAAGATGTTCATTTAGATGAACACGCTTGGCTAATTTTAAAGGTGATGTTTGTTTTTTGGGGAGTTTTTTTAGACTTTTTTTCCACAGTTAACCTGGTGGGAAAAAAAATTGTCCCAATATGTGCAATACTGAGTCCAACATGGGGTTTTCATTAATAATCATTATTAATTATATTAATTAAATGAATTATTACACAATTAGTACATAATAAAAAGTATCATATATGTTTTATTGCATATTGTGGCATGATCAAGTAACTATAAGAATGCTGTATATATCAAATATGACTTAAAATAGATATTACTTCGCAATTTGACGCCTTGAAATTGGGCCTCTGTCTCTTTAAGAAACTCCTCCTCTTTCTGAAACTCCACTTTCAGGAAGTCATCACAACATGGCTCCTCTTTTAACCCTTTAACAACATGTTTTTTACCAGCATTTCAGTGAGGAGGAGCTCCTATAATGAGCTCAGCTGACGCTCAGCTCCAGCAGGTGTTTGCTAATTGCTGCTGGCTAGTCTGGAGGAGCTGAGAGGGAGCGGCAGAAACTGTGCAGCTTGGGAATTGCAGCTCCAAGTGGGATATTCTACCTCGAAGGCGGAGCCAAGTCCACACAGGCGCTTTGCACAGCTGAACGGTTGCCATGGAGATTAAAGGGTTTCTCAAAGATGCCTGAGAGAATCAACGCAACAATCCAGGTGCGTTTTTGATGAATAATGTTATAGCCTGACATAAAATTCAAAAGTCAATTTTGCAAACAAACAAACACTAAAGCCTGCCGTTGCATTGTGGGAAGTGACATTTCTTAAAGCTAACATGGAAAACAATCCGGCTGCCTGTCAGCTCAGTTCTGTTGTCGGTTCAACTTTCTGAAAGGTGTTTAATTTATAACGGAGAGAAATAATCCTGCCACATCAAGGTAGCTGTGCTGGAGTGACAAAGGGCTGGTAAAAGCAACACAATCCCCCACATAATAACAGATGAATCTCCTTGGTGTCTGTGGGGCTTGATGATGGAGTACACCAGCCGACTCCCCATCAACCTGTCAGCTGTTTGCCGCTTCAGAGACCCTCAGTGACCCTTTAGGAAAGCTCAAGACAGCAGATCCGTTTTGCCGTGGCTGTTTGTACCGTCAAACTCCAGGCCTGGAGGGCCGCGGCCCTGCAACCTTTAGATGTGCCTCTGCTGCACCACACCTGACTAGAATAATTAGGTCATTAGCCAGGCGACTAGAATAATTAGGTCATTAGCCAGGCTCTGGAGAACTTGTCTACACAAGGAGGAGGTGATTAAGCCGTTTCGTTCCAATGTTTCATACCTGTGGCACATCTAAAAACTGCAGGACAGCGGCCCTCGAGGACTGGAGTTTGACACCCTGGTCCAACCCAACCCAACAGGCAGAACTGATGGTAAGGGAGTGATTAACAAGCAGTGGAAACCAATGTGGTTGAGCTTTCTGGGGAGGGAGCGCTGCAGACGGTTAGAGAAGAAAAGAGTCTTTAGTTGTGTTTTATTGTGACATACCAAAGTAAAACTCTGGAGAATTGAATTGGAAAAGAAAACATGTGGTTTTTAAAAACGATCCTTTCTTTTCCAGCTCTTATTGGTTTTGCCAGTCTGTTCACTTCCTATTGGCTCGCCAGGCTAAACAAGGAAAAATGGGACACTTGAAATTCAAATTCAAATCTAAAAAAGGAAGACGACACAAGCAGGCCTCCACCTGAGAGCAGCTGCGTTTTCTTCACAAACGTGCGCCAAGCTTTGTCTGGAAAAAATAAACACAATCTTGTGATTATTTTTTATTATTATTTATTATAAGAAACGCAATTAAAATCACAGGAATAAGTTTGCTTACGCGGTAAGTCATTAAAAACACGCCGCGCCATCGTCCTCGTTCCACTTCCTGACGTCTTCGTCGTTTTCACCAGCAGCAACATCCAACAGGACTGAAAACCCGCCTCATCCTAACGTCCCCCCCCCCAAAACTTCTGTGTTTCCATTAAGCAAATCTATTTTTGTATTTTTGTAATTTGGGTAATTTTAAGATCAATGAAATGCAGCTAATCTCACCCTCCGACGTGGTTCTCTCAGCAGTAATCCAGATTGAGATTAAGATATTTGGCAAAGAATGTTGACCAGATACCAACATCTACAAAAGCTAAGCTATTCTGTACATGAACCAATGCCACGCTTTCAGATCTGTAAGATCTGTTGAAAATCATCCCTTATTTTCTTTCCATTTTCTAATTCCATGCTGCTTCTTTTTGCTCCCGCACATAAAACTTGGCCACGCGATAGCCTTTGCTGAATATTTGATCATGTCTAAAATAATGCGGCTGCCGGGCAAACTTCAGATCATTTCATCTGCTGTGTTTTTCTATATTCCCAGGAGAATTTTTCAGTTTTCTTACAGCAGCTGGAAATCTAATAACGCTCTGCCTGAAGAAGAGGAACTCTGAATTCTAATTTTGCACACAGACGTCTGAAGAAGTCCTGAGACTTTGCTAAATTCACTTTTTGATTCTTTTTCAAACTCAAACCCTTTTTTTTTTTTTTTAAACCTCTTTCCACTTCCTGGCTCCTGAACTTTGCCAGCAGCTCGGATCGCGTCGCGCCGTCGGCCCTCTTCCTCCACGCAGCCCAAAGCTCAACGGCTCCTGCTGGCTTTAAAGACGCTGCAGAGCGCAATCCAAAACCAACGCCACCAAACCCAGCGGCTTCCTGGAGGGGTCGTCCGCAGCGCCGCCACTTTCAGTTCATTTTCTCCCTGGAAGCTGCTGGAGGATCGTCGTTTCGCTGCATCGGCAGCTTTGGGGCTCAAAACAGTGAGGCGTGAGGACATCAGCTAGACATGTTTTCATTTTAAACATTTAGGGAAGTGGTAAAAACACACGATGACAAATTCCTATAAATGTTTATGTTTGATTGTTTGATTGTGATCGCACGTAAAAATCCCTGAAAATGCAACGTAACTGGAGCATTTCCAGCTCAAACCTGTTTTATAAACCGCAGCATGTAAATTTTCTAACATGAAAAAGTCTTACTCCAGCCCGTTAGAGGAAAAAAAAAAATAAAATAAAAATGAATCAACAAATTTTCTAGAAAAAGCCTTGGAAATTTCTACGTTTGAGAAATTAAAAATTTGCTAGAAAACAACAAACAGAAATTTTGAGATTAGGTGCTTAATTTTTTGGGGGGGAGGAAAAAAGTAATCCTCTTTTGAAATAAAATGATTTTTTTCCTAAAAAAAAAAAAAAAAAAAAAAATTCTGGGTATAAGGGTTAGGGTCAGAATATTCCCTTTTTTTTTGTTTTATTTTGTAAATTCTGGGTTGGTTTGTTGTTATTCTTTGGTTTCCTGAACTGAACTGAACAAAACTCCCAGTACATAAAATACTGTCTGCTTGATACAGTAATAACTCTGAGAGCTCGGTTGGTTCTGATTGGCCAGAAAAACTCAACATTTCACGATCCTTCTCAGTTCCAACTAAATGAATTAAATTCAGTCCGGATGTATGGTTGATACAATAAGTCCTTCCATGCTTCCAGAAGCAGGACAGGATCCAGCCTCCATGAGAACCAAATGTAAGCCTCAGACTTTGGGGAATCCCAAAACATCGAGTGGATTTTCTGTCCCGAAAAGCTGCTGGATTCTCCCAGAAGAGGAAACGGCATTTCCTGCGTTGAACTGGTCAAAATGTCTGTTTTACACGCTAAACCAAGATCAAAGTTCTGTCGGGAATTAGAAACACGTGTTAGCATGTGCTGGACTACGAAAAAAGTAAAACACTTTGTGTATGTCCATCTGGAGTTTGATTTTGAAGGCCGAAAAATGAAACATTTGTCATATTTTCGTAGTTCAAAGTTCCAAGAGAATCAAAGAGTTTAATCTGATTATACGGCAAAGAGGTTGAAAATAGAAGCGCAGGAAGTAAACCAAATTTCAGGAAAAATTACAGGAATAATTTTCATTTGACTGTTTTCTACTAGCAAGCAAAAACGTCACAGAGTCGGTTGGATTCAGTTCACCACAGTCTTTTTTTAGGTGGGGCGTAGAAATGTTCGAACATTACTGTAGCGCTCACTCAAATCTGAAAAACAGTATAAAACCTTGAACATGCGAACACTAACATGTGTCACTCCTCATGAAGATGGCAAATCAATCATTATATAACTTACAAAACAAGAAACACATTTAGATGAGGTTCAAATAATCTGTGTAATATAGGCCTGGAGTTTAGCATTCCTTCCATGATTTCACTTAACTTCATTAAGCCTTAAAGCTGCAGCAGAAAACTTCTATAAAAATATATTTTTTTACATATTTGTTAAAATTGTTTCTATGTCATGACACAGTCTTCCTAAAACAATGGCCTAATCAAAGTTACAAAGTGACCATTATTTTAGGAAGGTGACGATATGAGACGACCCCGGATGAAACGCATCTCCTCTGCCTGTGGTCCTACTGCCATGTGCAGAAACAACCAATCAGAGTCAGGAGGAGGGTTTTAGAGCTGTCAATCATCCTCGTGTACATGCTGCTAAATAGAAACAGCTTACTGTTCCAGGAAAACTGTTTACCTGCAGTGGTCGGTGGCCACGACACTTTTTCTGCTTCAAACGTATAAATGTGCCGAAAAGCTTTTTTTTTTTTTTTTCAGGCATAAACTGAAAGAGGATAAGAAGTAAACCAGCAGAAACATTTGGTTTAAATCAGTTTTGTGTAAAAAAAGTTATGAAGCAAGTTAAATCCACAGACCGTTTCTGTACTGTAAAAACAGAAACGTCTGTGATTTACGTTAAAATACCGGCACTGTGGTTGCCAGAACTTTGCTTTATACGTAAAAATCACAGCTGTTGGTATTTTAGCATAAATTAGAAGCTTTATTTCTTTTACAGTGTGGATTAGATGTTGGTAAGTGCAATACAGTCATGTCCAATAAATTAGGATACACGTTCCCTTATTTTACCTTTATACGTTTGATTTTGTTGTATTTTTTTTTGTCAGATTAAAAGTACCCTTTGAAAATAACTTTTAAGCAAGTATTAAAGATCCTTTTTATTAAGCCCACATTTCTGTTTTTAAGACTGGTTTATCTAATTGGTCTGGTGTAATATTCTCATTTTTTTTTAATTGCTAGCAGAAAATAATCATGGTTAGGTGAAATACAGATGTTAAGACATCAGTTTTCGTCTAATTACACAATGTGTTTCACTCTGTAATAACAGAGTTTTCAATAATATATTTGAATGGTTCTGTAGTTCAGAATCTTAAAAGTGGGGCTCTGTTAAAAAGTTAAAATAGATTTTTGTCTTACCAAAATACTGGTGCTTGATAAAGAGCTGACTTTTGTCTTTCTTTGTTCTGTGTCATTTCTGTACCATAAAACTATCTATAGGTCTATTTTAAAAAAAATCTCTGCCACACCTGTATGTAGGAGAGAGTTAGTTCTTCTGCCACTCAAAGCGCTGACGGCGAAACCAAACTCAATTTGTGGTTTGAAAAACGGTGCTGTGTGTCAGGTGGAAATGCCAACAAAAGTGTTTCTGTCAAATGACACATGAGCCGATTGAGTCTTTTAAAGGGAAGATTAAAAAAGCCGCCCGCTTTGACCCAGCCGGCGTTCCAGCTCGTTTACTCAAATGCCCGGCTCCCTTTCATCATTCTCACCGTACTCTGCTGGCGGCAACGGAAATGAACGACGAGGTCGGCTGTACGCCCAGCTGAGAGCGAAGACGGTCCGTCTGAAACGCCGCAATCCGTTTAAACCCGTCTAAACCGTTTCAGGCTCAACGTATTCTCGGAGAAATGAAGTGGAGTCCATCCAAACCAAATGCCAAATGCAAATGCTAAAAAGAAGGCTGGAAATGATGTAACACTGCATTATATTTACTCATGACATTTGCTCTCTCTAAGTACTGACACATAAAAGTCATAAAAACAACGCCTTCATGTCGGTGAGTTATTTTGACAAAATGGTCGACGTCCAGTATTACATTTTACAGCAAATATCGGCCGACATCGAAACCACGCCGATAACAGTGTGTATCCCTAACAATAATAACATTATATCGCACAGATTACTGATTTCACTGCTAAATGAGGACGGCGTCCCAACACACCAGCATTCAGGGGTTAGCAGTATTAGGAGTGCTTGCACGGACTTTCTGTAGGCCAGTAGTCCAAGACATAAATACCAAATTTAGCCTGAGTTGGACAAATATGTTCTAGTTGGACAAACCACCTGTGGTTGTGGTGTTGCCGAGTCGGTCACCTGTCCCACATCGAGCTCAATGGAAACACTGACCGTCGTTCAGGGCCTGATCGTCACATATCATGGCGGCGTTCAGCCCTCTGAGAAATACTCTGATGTTTCGGTGACCTGCTCTGTGTTCCTTGGACTTGTCTACTCACATTATTACCTTGGAGTGGCCCCCAGTGGTCCCCAGGACTGAGTACTTGGACCCCCCTCTTTTTATAATTTAAGTTTCACTCTCAAACACTTAACTCGCTTCCCCTTCGGAATATTACTGACACTTGAATAAAGTGCCTTGGTGTAGATGTGAATGAGGGCAGAACCAGCTTTCATTAGGACCCTCTGTTCATTATGTTGCTGCTTGTTGACAACTAAAAATATTTGCCTTTTAGTATTTAAGCTGAAGCCGCTTCGTCCTCTATGTGTTTTGTTTTCACCAGAGGCAGGGAGGTTTGTGAAACACTGAACTGTACTACTCAGTAGATTTGACACTGCTGTCCCCTTCTTACAGCTAAAGTTGTGCTAGATGTGTGTGTGTGTTTTTTTTTTTTTCCCATTTCTCTCTCCACAGGGCTTTCGGGATGCCTCTAAGCCTCTGTCTCTATTTTTTTGTTTTTCTTTGTGTCTTGTCGTTGCAGTTCAGTCAAAGCTGGTTGTCTGAAGGTGCCAGGGCGGATTTGCTCTGCAGAAAGGAGAACTCAAACTCTGACTGTTGGCCTCGTGTGAGCCACGAATGAATGAAGTCTGCCATTATTGACACGTGAACCGTCTATCAGGCTGATCGGTCCAAGCAGGTTACACTGCCATCAATGCGGTTAATCAGTTCTGTTTGAAATATTTATTCATTATTCTTGATTTTACTTTCCATAAAGTTAAGATTATTGAATGACTAATCATATAACAAACTTTAAACCTGAAGTTTGTTACATGATTAGTATTTGTCATGATGTTTTAGCCACAAATTGTTCATTTGAAATCATTAAATACTGAAACCTTACATATATTAATGCAAAGATAATCAGTCTGGGTCAAACTTATTGGAAGTGACAGAAATGTTTCGGCTTTGTTAGTAGAGGCCAACACTAAGGGCGCCAGGAGCTTAGGGGCGCCATAAAAAGGGGCAAGAAAAAGACTTTCACTATTAATTGTTTTAAATGGATACAATAAGTTATAATATAATTTCCCAATATGAAAAATAGTGCACTAATCTAGCTGCTTCCTACGGTGGCCCTGAGGTGCAAAGCACTTCAACATTAACGAAGCACAATTACAAATTACGAAAGCACTACAACATTAACGAAAGCACTACAACATTAACGA